>JAOTQJ010169155.1:0-25737 GCA_025642045.1 Solanum sejunctum | reverse complement strand
GCCGAATTTGCTTAGCTTGGAGACATAAGGAGCTGAGCTTGGGATGGCATAATGACGTGTGAGTGCTGGGCCGAGTTAGCCTCCGCTCATGGGAGTGTGTGGCACTGTCGCCTCGGCTCAATAAATGGGCATGATGACCTTTATGCATTACGATACATGAAAGCTTGGCATCGTCTCCCTGCTTCACCTATCCTATGATGTGAGTGCTTGGCCACTGTTCGCCTCGGCTCACTTGGGCTACAGTTGGGTCTTATGCTGGAGTTCTCGGGGATTTGAAATTTCTAGTGTTAGGCTGTGGTATGGCGCGAGTTTGGAGGTCGCCATCATTCCCGTCTGATATGCATTATTTTGATGGTTTAAAATGAGAAATATTCGTTTATGTTTGCATACAGGTTTGAGTTATACATTTCGTTGGAATTATTATTTCTGTTCATATTTTGTACTTTCTGCTTTACATACTTGGTACGCATTTTGTATTGACCCCCTCCCTTCGGGGGCTGCATTCATGCCCGCAGGTACAGACGAACAGGTTAGAGAGTCGTCTTCTTAGGATCTCCGCCTACCGTTGAAGTGCTTCCTTGCCTCAGGAGCAGTCTGTTGGTATATACATGTTT
Organism: Solanum sejunctum; assembly: GCA_025642045.1. Classification (NCBI taxonomy): domain Eukaryota; kingdom Viridiplantae; phylum Streptophyta; class Magnoliopsida; order Solanales; family Solanaceae; genus Solanum; species Solanum sejunctum. The sequence continues at coordinate 25,123 of JAOTQJ010169155.1, read as the reverse complement.
TCTTATTTTTCGTACTTTGCTTTTATGTATATTCAAGGGTACGATGGGGCCCTGTCCGATCTTACGATTCTGTTTGTATGTATAGGGGTCTGTGGATACATATGGGTATGGGATGTTTAGTACGAGATGATTACGTATGTATAATACTTTTGTTGGGCGATTCTACCGCAGCGGTGACCTTGTCGGCCCGCTTATGTATGTATTTATGTATGAATGTTTGTGGCATGCTGGGATTTCTCTTTGCAGGTTGGGTAGTCAGTAAAACAGAGGAAACTCTGCCTAAATTTTGGTGAATCCTTAGCTAATATAATTGGGAAGCCGATTTAGTGTTTGTCTGGGTGCCCAACCGGCACTAGTCACGACCCCTGGGTTGGATTGTGACATATGAGTTCTCCTAGCTATTGCCTGATACTCTTAAATTCAAACTAGCTCTGTGTGGGTATATATGGGTAAATCTATTGAACGATCATTGTCTGGGTATAGAAGACGTAGGAATGTATTTTCTTTGCAAGTGGGAGTGAAAGGTTAGGTTTTGCCTTATGTTCTATTGAAAAAGGGATTAAGGTTGCAAGTAGAAGTGCGACCTTGACCAGTTATGATTTTATTAGAAATTGATTTGAATTTCGCATTATATGTAGGTCTGATAAATATATTACTCGGTGTGGAGTTCATTCATACCAAAGATTCAGTTATAAGAATGGTTATATATGATGTTGAGCTGCATATAGTTGCATCTACAGACCTGTGCAGTAATCTCAAAGTATATTTACAATCTCTGTATTATTTTCTCATTTTCTTATTCCCTTTCAATGAATATTTAATTATTCATATATATGTATATCCGTAGAAGATCAATCTTCTTGTCTAGAAAGAATATTGTGGCTTTTTTATGTTGTAAATGCTTGTTTCGTTTCATTAAGTTTAAATGCTTTAATGTGATAAGTCATCAGTCCAAGCCGTAGAAGTATTGATTGTACATTCGATTCTTATGAGAAAGAATGGATCAATTATTTATTCCTTTATCGGAGATCGGAAAAAATGTAACTTGGATTGTTTTACTATATTTCGTATGCCTTTTAGGGAAGTTTTTTTCTTAAAAAAATATGCTTTGCAGACTTTCATGAGTCATACATGTTGTTCTATTCACCAACCAATAAAAATGCATCTGTTTCAATGGGAAATATACTAATCACTTTCGTGGGAACCCCTTTCCATATAATAGAATCTTCATTCTGGATAATACCATTGAAGCTCCGCAGGTTCTTTGTTAGCTCAATAGCTCTAGTGATTAGTGATTTCCCAATCATTCAATAGTTTTCTAAAATAAAAGTTCTAGCCTTGAATTGTAGCCTCTGGTGACAGGCTTAGACAAAACATATCTGGAAACAACTCTTTTAGAGTGCCAAGTCCTAGAACATTTTCATGACAAAAGGAGATTCTTTTTCGATTCCCAATAGAAAATCCCATATATGCACATTTGTAGCAGGGTTTCTGCCTCATTGTTCCAGTTGTCCATACTTTGTAGCCACTATCTTTTTTCACAGAGTTTGACAACAGAATGGTTCCATTGCCACTGAGAGTTTAAAGTCACAGGAAGATGACCATGACTATGCTAAAGACAATAGCATTTTCTACGAAGGGGACATGTCATACGAGGTAATACACTGAGACACAATACATGAACATGTTATATGATAGTGTAACCAATCCAAAGTTTTGTCAAAAAACGGGTGGTTTATATTTCAGGCTTTGTTATCAATCCAAGAGTATATAGGTGGCCTAAGAACTACATTGAAGAAGAATGTTATTTCTCAACATCTGAAGCAGAGCAAGCATCAATCCACCAAGATGAAAAATTGCAATGACTCTTGTTGCATATGCTTGGTAAGGAGAATGAAACTTCCCTCCACTTTTAATCTTGTTTGCAACCTTATTCAATTATATGCTTTCCTGTTTTGCTGTGTACAGGGCACTTACGACAATAAGAAAGAAGTAGGAAAAATTGATTGTGGACATGAATTCCATTATCAATGCATTAGGAAATGGTATCAAGGATTCTTGTCCTATTTGCAGAAAGATTACTTTGAATCCACGAGATAGTAATTTCACCTGAATTCTCATTTCAACTAACCAACTCTCAGGCCTTATTTTTTGTCCATTGGCTTGGTGGACACACTTCATTCTTATATGTCTTGTTAACTGACGAAATACAAGATGGTCGAGTAGAATTATCTAAATGGTAAACTATGATGAAAATACACTACATTTCAAGTCTGGCATCTTTCATTCCTTTTAGTTTGGACATCAAACCAGTCATTTTTATCAGCTTTTGGATTAACAGATGTCATTTTTCACTTTTTCAATTTGCTGCCTTTTCAATATGAACTAAGGTTGTAGTTTTGACCTTTGAGATTTCGATTCTGCTAAAGTAATAGCAATATTATTAGCTTATGGGACTTGTAATTGCTTTAGTTTCTCTACCAATCTTCTTGATAGTTAAAGATGACAATGTGTCATGAATTAATATTATGTGTTCATTCTCTATGTATTGATTTGCTAATAATAAACTCTAGAGATGTCTTACTTTTTATTCATCTGAAATGCATGCTAAAAAGTGACCCTTTTCATGGGCTTAATAAAGAAGTGTTCAGCATAATGGCATGTGTATAAATTCGAACTTAGGATATTTGATTGCTTCATCAAATTTATTTATTGGACCAACTAATTAAAAGGGACAACCCTATACATTAAGCTTCTGCTATGTATGGGGTTCGGAGAAGGGCCTGACCACATGGATTATTATACAACTTTACCTTGTCTTTTTATGTAAAAGACGGTATGCACAGCCCGAACCCATGAACTTCTTATCACATAGAAACAACTTTACTAGTTATGTCAAGGCTCCCCTTCAATTGTACCAACTTGTCTTAGTATAAACTTTTTTTAGTGATTAGTTTAGAGAGAGTGCTACTAGAAACAAAAGCTTTTAATACTGTGAATTTGTGAGAAATTTGTGTTATAAAAATTAATTTTTCACAAATTTCACTCCATAACAACTTTTGGAAAAACTGATTCTGTCAAAATACAGTACTGTTGATGCTTACAATTTGAAATTTTATATGAGTCGTGGATTAGGTTTCGTACCTTGAGGATCAGAATTGGAGGAATTCTGGAAAGCTGTCAAATGAAACCCTATACGGGTCGTAAGTATGAATATGGCCCCTAGAAAGGAGTCGTTGAAGTGATAACCAATTTTGAAGAATGAAGGTTATGAAGCCCAGGTACGGGTCGTAGAACTTTGTACGACTCTAACCCTAAGCGTAAAGACTGTCGAATGCAGTTTTCCTATTTTATTTTGGACTTGTATTCTAGTTATTATAAATAGGTTTTCTTAGTTTGGAGAATGAATAGAGAAGGACAAAGAGACACATAACAAACTTGAGAAACAACTTTATGATTTTTAGCCTATGTTGAGTGGAAATATTTTCATTTGGAATTACCTTCCAATTATTACAAAGGCTTTATTCACCCTTCTGGGGGAATAAGTAATCTATTTGGGTCTTAGCTACTTTACTATGAAAGATTACCAAGTGAGTTTCTCTTTTCCAGAAATGTGAGTTAGCAATAATCAACTCAAAGGCTTGAGCAAAGTCCAAGAAAGACTTCTTACCTCCATTCATATCCCCAAAACCAAAGCCTCCATGGACATCATCGAAACTACTAGAAGTAGCACTAATATACCCATTAAAAGCTTCCCCCAATAAAGATTTTTTGTGTATTGATATACCTCTCACAACCTCGTCCAAATCTTCCAAAAAGCATTTTTTGACTTCCTCATCCAGGACCACTTTGGTTGCATAGGCACTAACTATATTCACAATATAACTACCGACCATAAGTTCAATAGACATCATTCTATCATTAATCCTCCTGAACTCGGTCATATAATCCATAAGATCCTCATCTACTAGGATACCTACTCCTTTTCTATCCCTAGTGCTACCTGAGTACCATAATTTAAACCCGACCCACATCTCGAGCTTTGGTACTTACCTATCTAGTCACTTGAACACATGCTATATTAATTTGGAAATGACCCTAAAAGTGCTCAAAAATGTGCCTCGAAAGCGCCCTGAATTTTAAATTACATATATATCAAAATTCATGCATGATATCAAAAATTTGATTTCATATTCTTATTCAGGGGTTCAAACTTAGGAGAAAGGGTCTAACCCCAATTAAAGAGTAAAAGAATGGCAAAGAATGGCACAAATTATAGTGATTTTCTATGCGGTCCAAGACTTTTAAGTCTTGGGCCTAATTGTTTCCAAAAACATGTTTTTTCCCGTAGTTAGACATATTTCACCCTCATATCATCCAAAACATTTTCCAATACACACTCAAGCACTTATCCACATTTTTCACTCCTAAATTCAAGTCTTAAAACCTTTTCTGGATCTAAGGATTTCCTTCAAGCTTCAAGCCTCCATTTCAAATCTTCATCAAGAGTTCCTTTAAAGCTAAGGTATGTGGATTTCATTTTTACTCAAATTTAATGATTTAACATTGATTTTACCAGTGGGTTTACTAGTATGAACATGTCTATGAACTATGTTAAAGCGATGTAATGTTGTGACTGTTTCGCTATGTTTTGAGCAATAAATCTTGGATCTATTGTAAGCTTTGATGAGGGACTTTGATGTTTATTGATTGAGGGTGTTGTAAGGTGTTGATTGATAGTTTTACAATGGATTTACTCGTATGATTTCATCTCTAAATTGCATGGTCTTGTATCCTCATTACATACTCGCTAAGTATTTGATAAAATATCCGGTTATGATTTCTTGAGGAATTGAAAGTCCAAAGCATGAGATATGATATGATTGATGTTATCATAATTAAATATAGCTTCCGTATATGATATACTCTATATAAAGTGCTGCATTAAAACATGCTCAATCTAACCGGGGGGAGGGGGGGACTAAGTGCCCAGATAACCTTGTCAGAGGGTTGGTACCTTCATAGCTAATCAAGGGTCTACTGCCTTGATAACTGAGTTGGGGGTTGTACTTATCAACCGAAGTGGGGGTTTGTGCTCATCAACTGAGTTGGGGGTTTGTACTCATCAACCGAGGTGGAGATTTGTACTCATCAATCATGTGAGGGGTTTGTACTTCACCACCATGGTGATAAGGTGAAATTATCATCGACCATGTGAGGGGTTTGTACCAAACCACCAGGGTGATGGGGTGAAACTATCATCAACCAACCAAGGGGTTTGTACTTTAGAAATCTCATTTGGTCTCTTCTACACACATGATATTTTATATGAGCATGAGTTACTTAAGCATTGATCATACATGCCATATTGTTATATTATGTCTATTGCCTATTATGATGCATTTCGATTATGAAGCTTATCTCTTGTTGCATTGCATCCTACATATTTAGTACATTCAAACGTACGAATGCATACTCTATGCCTACACGATGTTACTATGTAGGAATTGGTGCACCGCTTGATCATTCTCTTTCTACGCGTGACAAGTACGATTATCTCAATGTTGTTGGTGAGTCCTTCATTCCGTGGATATTGCTTATATTCTCTTGCTATATATTAAAAGCTATTTTTCTTTTATTTATGTATTGACTATGGGGTGAGCTGGTTGTTTGTTATGGTCCGCTCTTATCTATGTAGTAGAGGTGTTTTTGGATAAGTAATGTATCTATACTATAATCCTTGACTTTCTTGTTCTTTGATGTTATGATATGGAAGTTACTCTTAGTCCCAATCCCCTTTTTTATACTTATCTCTCATTCTCATTTTAATTACTTCTACAACCAAGATGTGTAATGATATGCTATGAGGCTTGTTTGGGGTTCCTTTAAGTTCCCCATTCGCCGATCACGTCTAGGCCTTAGGCTTGGGTCATGACAAACTTGGTATCAGAGTACTAGGTCGATAGATCTTCGGAGTCTAACACACTATGTCGATTAGAGTCTTATTCATGATTATTAAGTGCGCCATGACTATGAATAGGATGCTATGAGCTATTTTAGGAAATGTTTCCCTTAAGAAACTCTAAGTCGTGCGATAGAGTTGTAGTGAGTTTTTTCCACCTAATGATTGTTCTTTGTTATGCTAGACCATGCCAAACACAAGAGAAAGAGGGGCCCAAACTACCAAGGAGCAACCTACTAATGGTGAGCTCCAGGATGCTTTTACTATACTTGCCCAAATTGTGGCCAACATAGTCAACCAAGGGGCCCAAGCCCTTTATATTACTACCCTGGGAGCTAGGGTAAGAGAGTTCATGAGGATGAATCCTCCGGTGTTCTATGCGTCGAAGATGGATGAAGATCCAAAATAGTTCATTGATGAGATCTACAAAATTTTGTCTATCATGGGTGTTGGGACGAATGAAAAGGCAAAGTTGGTAGCGTACCAACTCAAAAGGGTTGCCTAAATATGGTATGATCAATAGAAGGGGGATAAGGGAAATGGTAATGTGGTGCTTTGGAAGGAGTTAAAATTAGCTTTTTTTTTAATTAGTTCTTCCCTCTTGAGCTTAGGAAAGCTAAATTTATGGAGTTTATGAACTTGAAACAAGGTGCTATGAGTATAAGGGAGTCTTCCCTCAAGTTTAATCAATTCCAAAGTATGCTCCTCATTTGGTGGCTAATCCTAAATTTAGGATGAATAAGTTCATAATGGGGGACTTCGACTTGGTGAGTGAAGAATGTAGGTCCACCTTGCTAATTATTGACATGGACTTATCTCGGTTGATGACTTATGCCAAATAAATAGAGGAAGAAAAGATGAGAAAGAGAAGGGGACATGAGGCCAAGAGGGCTCGATTTTAGGGTAAATTCCAAAAGGGTGCTAGATTTCATCAAGGCCAATGGTCTTCTCATGCTACTAATAGGGGTTTGCCAATGAGTTCCCTAGGCCTCAAGGTTTTGGTCGTGTGGCTTTTACTGATGTGTTCCCTAAATGCAGAAGGAGCTATGGTAATGCAGAGCTTGGTCATAAAATAGTGGATTGTGCAAGGAACCGTAGCAAAGGTTGGGGTGCAAATACGATCTTATTGGGTAGAGTTGGTCCTCGAGGTGGTACCCCAAGGCACAATCAATTTTATACTCTATTTGGGAGGCAAGGGGTGAGGTCCCCTACGTTCTTATTGATATGTTAAGAATCTTTTACTTTGGTATATGCTTTGATTGATCTAGGTGCCACGTTTTATTTTGTTACCCCTTTTGTTGCTAAAAAGTTTCATGTTGACCCCAAGTTATTGCATGAGTATATGAAGTGTCTACTCCTAATGGTACATTGATTGTTGCTAGGAAGGTGTATAGAAATTATTCGATTTGTATTTTGCATAAATTGTAGCCTTGTGATTCTGTTGAATTAGACATGGTTGATTTTGATATCATTCTTGGGATAGATTAGTTGCATGCCTACTATGCTTCTATTAATAGTAGAACCTATAGGGTCAAATTCGAATTTCCAAATGAACCTATCCTTGAGTGGAAAAGTCAAAATGTAGTGGTCAAGAGTAGATTCATCTCTTGCATTAAAGCCCGTAAGTTGATCTTTAAGGTTTGTTTGTATCATCTTGTGAGTGTAAAAGATGTAGAGTCCAAATCCCCTTCTATAGAGTTGGTTTCGGTTATAAATATGTTTCTTGATGTCTTTCGAAATGACCTTTCCGGTGTCCCTGCTGAAAAGGAGATAGATTTTGACATAGATCTCCCTCCTGATACTCAACTTATTTCTATTCCCCCTTACCGTATGGCCCCAACAGAGTTAAAGGAGTTAAAGGAACAATTGAAAGATTTGCTGGATAAGGGATTTATTAGGCCTAGCCGATCACCTTGGGGTGCACCAGGGTTATTTGTAAAGAAGAAGGATGGGTCACTTAGAATGTGTATTAACTACTGACAACTCAATAGAGTCACCATCAAGAATAGATATCCTCTTCTAAGGATTGATGATTTGTTTGACTTATTGCAAGGGGCTAGCTTTTTCTCTAAGATTGACCTTCGATCTGGGTATCATCAAGTAAGGGTGAGGGAGTATGATATTCCTAAGATGGCCTTCTAGACTAGATATGGGCATTATGAGTTTGTTGTGATGTTATTTTTGTTGACCAATCAATCCATCAACCATCTTCATGGACCTAAGAATAGAGTCTTCCAACCTTACCTTGATTTCGTTGTTGTGGTATTCATTGATGATACTTTGATCTATTCGAATAGTACGGAGAAGCATATGAGTCATTTGAGGGGCTGTGTTGCAAAAGACTGAGGGAGGAGAAATTGTATGCCAAATATGAAAACTGTGAATTTTTGTTGAAGGAGGTTACATTCTTAGGTCATGTGGTGTCAGGGGATGGTATTAAGGTGGATCCTAAGAAGACCAATATGATTAGAAATTAGCCTAGGCCATTGACCTCGTAGGATATTAGGTGCTTCTTAGGCCTAGCGAGTTATTATAGAAGGTTTATGAATAGGTTCTCATCCATTGCCTCCCTTATGACAAAATTTACTGAAAATAAAGATAAGAATGTGTGGACCAATGAGTGTGAGAGGAGCTTACAAACATTGAATGATAAGCTTGTGTTAACTCATATATTATCACTACTAGATGGGCTTGAGGGATTTATTGTATATTGTGATGCTTCTAGAGTAGGGTTAGGTTATGTGGTAATGCAAAGTGGTAAGGTGATAGCCTATGCTTCAAGGCAACTCAGAGTGCATGAAAGGAACTACCCTACCCATGTTCTTGAATTGCCCATCGTTATGCTTGCATTAAGGATTTGGCATCATTATTTGTATGGGGTGCATGTCTATGTGTTCACCAATCATAAGAGACTCTAATATGTCTTCACTCAAAAGGATCTCAACTTGATGCAAATGAGATAGCTAGAAATTCTTAAAGACTATGACTTGATTGTGCATTGCGATCCCGATAAGGCAAATATTGTGGAGGATGCTTTGCATCTAGTTTCTATAGGTAGCCTAGCTTATGTTGATGGTGATGATAAGGAGATGGCTAGGGAGGTACACTGATTGGATAGAATGAGGGTTAGGTTGGAAGTAGTGGGTGATTATGTTGTTGTTGTTAATGGTTCCAAATCTTCCTTGGTTGATGAGGTGATAGAAAAACAAGATCTGAACTCCTCCTTGCTTGAATTGAAGGCCATGGTGAAAGAGGGCAAAGTAGAGGTTTTCTCCTAATGGCGAGATGGTGCCTTTAGGTACCAAGGTAGGTTGTGTGTTCCTTCTGTTGATGGTTTGAGAGAAAAAAATCCTTGATGGCTCCATAATCCTTCTTATTCTATCCACCCTGGTTCCACCGAAATGTGTAGAGACTTGAGGGATATGTATTGCTGGGTAGGAATGAAGAGGAACATTGCCAAATTCTATTTTGGTTGTCATAGTATTCAAAAAGTCAAAGGCAAACATCAAAGGCCGAGTAGCCTCACCCAAGACATAGAGATTCCCACTTGGAAGTGGAAGGTGATTAACATGGACTTTGTGGTTGGGTTGCCCAAGACTAGGAAAGCTTTTGATTCTATATGGGTGGTGCTTGATAGGATAATGAAATTGGCTCACTTCTTATCGGTTAAGAATACATATGGTTCTAAAAAATATGCAAGGTTGTATATTCAAGAGTTAGTGATATTGCATGGAGTCCCCTCATCCATCATATAGGACTGTGGTGCTCAATTTACTTCTCTTTTGTGGAGGTCTTTCCAAAAAGACCTTGGTACAAGGGTTAAACTTAGTATAGCCTTCCACCCTTAAATGGATGGCCAAGCTCAAAGGACAATTCAAGCCCTTGAGTAAATGCTCAGGTTATGTGTATGGGAGTTGAGGGGTAGTTGGGATGACCATCTTTCTTTGATTGAGTTTGCATATAACAATAGCTATCACTCTAGCACCGGTATGGATCCTTTTGAGGCTCTTTTTGGGAGGCATTGTAGATCACTAGTGGGTTAGTTTAAGGTTGGAGAGGTGGCTTTATTGGGACCAGATCTGGTTATAGAGGCTCTTGATAAGGTTAGGACGATTACAAAAAGGTTGAAAATAGCCCAAAGTCATCAAAAATCCTATGCTGATGTGAGAAGAATAGACCTTGAATTTAAAGTGGGTTATTGGGTCTATTTGAATGTTTCTCCAATGAATAGTGTGGTCCATTTTGTTAAAAAAAGAGAAGTTAAGTCCAAGATATGTTGATCTAATTGAGTTTATTAAGAGGGTTGGCAAAGTAGCGTATGAGTTGAAGTTGCCTAGTAAAATGAATTTGGTTCATCTGGTGTTCCATGTCTCTATGTTGAGAAAATGTGTTGGTGATCCTAATGATAATATGCCTCTTGATGTTGTGGGTGTTGTTGAGGATAACTTGACTTATGAGAAGGTTCCGGTTCAGATTTTGGATAGGCAAGTGAAGAGATTGAGGAACAAAGAGTTAGCATCCATTAAGGTCCTTTAAAATAACTAACATCTCAAAAGTGCTACATGGGAGGCTGAAGCGGACATGTAAAAGCAGTATCCTTATCTTTTCCACCCCACTCAAGCTTAAGGAACTAATTCTAAGTCCCCTATGTGATTCCAAGTCTTATATTTCATTGCCTATGTCATTCATATGCATACATGTTTAAGTTGGTATGATGATTCTGCACTTGTGCTGAGATTTTGAAAATGGTGTTTTAAATGTAATGTTGTATTCTTGTTGGGGCTGATTTTTTCATGATTACCCTTATATTGTACATCTCTTTTACATTCATGGACGAATTTTCCCAGGAAGAAGATATTGAAACAACCCCAAAAGTGCTCGAAAATATGCCTCAGTAGTGCCTAAACTTTTAAATTTAATATATTTCAAAATTCATACGCGATATTAAAAATCTGAATTCATATTCTTGTTTAGGGGGTCAAAAGAAGGGGAAAAGGGTCTAACCCATATTTAAGAGCAAAAGAATGGCAATTATGATTTTTCAAGTGACAAATTTCAGTGACCTATCTATGCCCTTGGCTTGACGTGCCAAGAGCGCGCAGATGAGGAGTTGTCTTCTCATCCTCTCTACGACTTTGAGAGGTGTATTTTCTGTCCAATGAGTTTTTGTGCAGTCCAAGACTTTTAAGTCTTGGGCCTAAGTGTTCGCAAACGTGTTTTTACCCATACTTAGACATATTTCATCCTCATATCATCCAAAACTTTCTCTAATACTCACTCAAACACTTAGCCATATTTTTCACTTAGAAATTCAAGACTCAGAACCTCTTTTGGATCTAAGTATTTCCTTCAAGATTCAAGCCTCCATTTCCAATCTTCATCAAGAGTTCCCTAAAATCTAAGGAATGTGGGTTTCAACCAGTGCGTCCTTTCGCCCATGGTGCCCTAATCTCCTTTTTACTCAAATTACATGATTTAAAGTTGGTTTTACAAATAGATTTACTAGTATAAACATGTCTATGAACTATCTTATAGTTGTGTAAAGTTGTGACTATGTTGCTATGTTTTGATCCATAAATTTTAAATCTATTGTAAGATTTGATGAGGGGTTTTAATGTTTATTGCTTGAGGGTGTTTCAAGGTATTGATTGATGGTTTTATAATGGATTTACTTTCATGATTTCATCTCTAAATTGGATGGTCTTGTGCACCCATTATACACCCGCCAAGCATTTTATAAAATGTTCGATTATGGTTTCTTGAGGATTTGAAAGTCCACAGTAAGAGATATGATATAATTGATGTTATGATGAAGAAAGAGAGATTATACATATGATATACTCTATATAAAGTGTTGCATTAGACCATACCAAATGTGTGGGGGGGGGGGGGGGGGGGAGGGACTAAGAGTCAGGATAACCTTTTCTTTGGGTTGTACCTTGATAGCCAATCAAGGGGCTAGTGTCTTGATAACGGAGGTGGGGGTTTGGACTCATTAAATGAGGTGGGGGTTTGTATTCATCAACTGAGGTGGCCATATGAGGGGTTTGTACTTGTCCACCAGGGTGATAAGGTGAAATTATCATTAACCATGTAAGTGGTTTGTAGCACATCACTAGGGTGATGGGGTGAAACCATCATCAACCAACCAAGGGGTTTGTACTTTGGAAATCTAGCTTGGTATCTTTTACATATATGATATCCTATATAAGAATAAGCTTCTTAAGCTTGTTTTACTTGAGCATTGATCATACATGCCATATTGTTATATTTTGCCAATTGGCAATTGCGATATATTTCGATTATGAAGCCTATCTCTTGTTGCATTGTATCCTATATACTTAGTACATTCAATGTACTAACGCATACTTTATGCCTACATAATGTTGCCATGTAGGAATTGGTGCATCGCTTGATCATTCTCCTCCTCCGTGTGGCTAGTGCAATTGTCTTAAGGTTGTTGGTGAGTCCTTTATTCTGGGGACGTTGCTTATGATCTCTTTCTATGTATTAAAAGCTATATTTCCTTTATTTATGTATCGACTATGAGGGTGAGCTGGTTGTTTTTTGTGGCCCCCGCTCTTGTCTATGTAGTAGAGGTATTGTTGGACATGTTATGTATCTGTGCTATAATCCTGAACTCTCTTGTTCTTTGATGTTATGATATGGAACTTACCCTTAGTACCAATCCCCTTGTTTATACTTATTTTAATTGCTCTGCAACCATGGATGAGTAATGATATGTTATGATTCTTGTTTGGGGTTACTTTGGGTTCCCAATTCTCCGGTTATGTCTAAGCCCTAGGCTTGGTTTATGACTAATATGTCTCCTCTAAAGACACACCACTAGCTCTATGGACTTCCCTGTAAGTGATCCCATCTTTCACGCCCCTACTCTCAACCTCAGTAAGCCTATTCCCCTCTTACCACTACTACCATTAGCCCCCAACCCCAACCAATGACATAATCCTAATCCAACATCAACCCCCAATGCCACTAAACTAAACTAAGAACTACTAATACAACAAACTATAAAGGATAAAGAATAAATAATCTCACAAGGATAACAACCCAACAATACAGAATAATAAATCTAAACTATAGTTTATAATAATCAACTAATCAATCCTATGATTCTATACAATACGAAAAACAAGACAAGAAATAACAATACTATAAAATACTTGCAACAACCCACAATACCAAGATGCAAAGAGTATGAGAAACAACCACAATATGTAACTAGCAAAAAGTATAACAAGAGATAAAATATATTAAAAAATAAGTAAGAAGCAAGAAGTAAAAAATATTGAGAGAAATATGTAATAGGCAAGAAATATTGTAAGAAAGAGAATTATTACAAGATAGTATGTAACATGCAAGAAATATTGAAGGAAATATGTAATAGGTAAAAAATATGTAAAAATTGAACAAGGTAACAAGAAATGGCAAAAAACATTGAACAAGAAGGAATCAAGAAGTTCGTACTGTGAAAGAATCTGACTGGAAACTGAAACCAGACATCACTGAAAAACTTTGAAGGTCGCCAGAAAATACATATAAAATCAACAATTGAAATCCTAAGCAGGAGAAGAAGGAGATATTAGATAAATCCCAAAAGAGAAGAGACTGGTAGTCCTATAAGTTAGAGAGACGGAGAGAAAGCTGAAGGCGATGAAGAAATCTTTACTATGCAATGAAAATGAATGATCGAAGGACTGATGCTTAATATTAACTGCTATAATTGATTGCTACTATTTAGTTGTCAAAATTAGATTTCAAATGGAGAAATTGATGTTATGCAATGAAAATAAATGGCAGACTGGGGTAAATGTTTAATATATATTATATAAGTGATTAAAATAATTTACGTTTTGAAATTAGACAGAACCTTAATTTCTCCATCTATTTTATCTTGCTAGTAAAATTCAAAAAAGTCTCTAATTTGGAACTCTTTTAATTCCAACCACCTGGCATATTAATGGAAACAAGACTAAATGGTATTTTGGTACTAAAGAACAACATACCCAGTAGGGTATGGGGGAGGGTAAAAATTTACGCAGACCTTACCACTACCTCATAGAGATAGAGAGGTTATTTTTGAAAAACCCTCGTCTCAAAAGTCAAGCAAAAGAAAGGGAAATAGGAAAATATTTAATCATGAAAAGCAAATGATAATATGAAAATAAGCTCGAAGTAACAAATATAAGATGAAAAATGACCCCATAGGATACAAAGACACGACTAATTCTTATGACCTACTATAATTTCATGACCACACATCAACCTACACCTACTAGCCTATCATCCTTCTACCCTTATATGCAACCTTCACTCCTTCCTATCTAAGTTCATGTTCTTGATAAGATAAAATTTATTCATATCTTAACTAATCACCTCCCCCTAATACTTATTCAGTTTACCTCTACTACTCTGTGTAACTCCTAACTCCAACCTCTCTCACCTTCTGACAGGAGCATCCTTACTTCTTCTTTGTACATGACCAAACAATCATAGTCTTGCTTTCTTTATTTTGCTAGCAATAGGGGTACCTCTAACTTATCCTGAATGATCTCATTCCTAATATTATCACTTCAGGTATGTCCACACATCCATCTCGACATCCCCATCTCCGTGACTTGCATCTTCTGAACAAGTGAATTTTTTGGTTGACCAACACTCTAACCCATATAACAATGATGGTCTAACCACTATTTAGTAAAACTTACCTTTAGGTTTAGGTGGTATCTTCTTATCACATAATAATCTAGAGGCAAGCCTCCATTTCATCAATGCTGCCCTATATGATGTGTTACATCATTGTCAATATCACCACTACTCTAGAGGATGGACCCAAGATATTTAAAGTTTTCTCTCTTGGGAATAGATTGAGAGGCAAGCTTCACTATAATCTCTACTTCATCTTTCATGACACTAAATTTGCATTCCAGGTATTTTGTTTTGGTCCTGCTTAGTTTGAACCCTTTGGATTCCAAAGAATTCTCCAAACCTCCATTCTATCACTCACTTTAGCCCAAGTTTCATCAACCAATACTATGTCATATGCAAAAAAAACATACACTATAGAACCTCCTCCTGAATAGATCATGTCAACTCATCCATTAGTAAGGCAAAAAGAAAAGGGCTCAACATAAATCCTTAATGGAGTCCTATCTCAACAATAAAATACTCTAAGTCTTGCCCTACCGTTCTTACCAGAGTTTTGTCTCCACCGTACATGTCCCTTATCACCCTAATATACACCATTGGAACATATTTCGCCTCTAGATGTCTCCATAGGACATCCCTCGAAACTTTGTCATAGGCTTTCTTGAGATCAATGAACACCATATGAAGGTCCTTCTTTCTCTCCCTATACTTCTCAACTAATCTCTAAACTGGATGAATTACTTCAGTAGTCTACTAATCCAGCATAAATCCGAACTTATTTTCAAAAATAGACACTCATTTTCTCACCTTCATATCCACCACTCTCTTGTAGGAGTTCATTGTGTGGCTTGACAACCTGATACCCCTGTAATTATTAAAATTTTGAACTATCACTCTTGTTCTTGTACAATGGAACCATCGTACTCCTCCTCTATTCATCGGGCATCTTAGCAGTCTTCATGACATCATTGAACAACTTAGTCAACCACTCCATACCCTATTTGACCATGCTCTTCAAAAAATCCACCAGAATATCATCAGGTTTGATTGTCGTCCCTCTCTTCATCTTACTAATAGCACATCTAACCTCCTCAGCTTTGAAACGCCTATGATAACAAAAATCTCAATGATTGTCGGAGTGTGCCAACTCTCCCAGCTCAATATCTCTATCTCCTGTCTCATTTAAGAGTTTATGAAAGATAAGGTTGCCACCTTTGTTTAATAGAAGTCTCATCCAGTAACACCCCACCTGCCTCATCCTTGATGAACTTCACTTGATCCAAGTCGTGAGCTTTTCTCTCTCTCTCTCTCTCTTGTGAGCATTACAATCTCTTTTTTGTGCCTTTATCACTTAGCTCCATATACAAACGCTCAAACATTGTTATCTTAGTAGTCATCATAGCCATCTTCGCTTATATCTTTGCCATCTTGTAGATATCTTAAGTCTTCACTTTTCACCCACCTCTCTACACTACAACCACTTTGTATAAACAATCCTTTTAGCTTTCACTTTGCCTTGAACTTCTCCATTCCACCACTAATCACCCTGATGTCTACCAAAGGTCCTTCTCAAAAGCCCAAGTAATGGGTAGCTACATTTCTAATGCAGCCAGTCATAGTGTCCCACATGGTATTCACTTCGCCGCTACTACTCCAAGCGCTTAAACTACTCAACTTATCTCCCATTTTCTGAGAAAGGGCAGGAGCTAGACCTTCTTATCTAATCCTCGGTTGGGCATAGATAACCTTCTTCTTTTTTTCCTTCTTAATCTCCAAATCTATCACTAGAAGCCTATGTTTGGTGAACATATTATCACTTGAATAACCTTGAAATTCGTACAAAGGCTTCCATCGCCCTTTCAGAGGAGTAAATAATCAAAGTATTAGGTACAGTACTAGAATCGTAATCAAGTGGTTTTCCCTCTTTGGGAAACATGAGTTAGCAATGACCAACTAAAAAGCTTAGGAAAAATCCAAGAGAGCCTTCTCACATCCATTCCTCTCCCCAAAACCAAAGCCTTCATGTACATCGTCAAACCCGCAAGAACTTGCATCGATATGTCCATTAAAATCTCCTCTAATGAAGATTTTTTTTGTTTTCGGCATATCTCTCACAACCTCATCCAACTCTTCCCAAAAGAGCTTTTTGACTTCCTCATCCAAACTCACTTGAGGTGCATAGGCACTATACACTCACTACATACCTACTGAGCACAAGTTTAATAGACATCGTCCTAATATTAATCCTCCCTACCTCAACCACATACTCTATAGGGTCTTTATCTACTAGTATACCTACTTCGTTTCTATCCTTAGAACCACCTGAATACTATAATTTAAACCTATCTACGTCCTGAGCTTTGGTACCTACCCACTAGTCTCCTGAACACTCTATATTAATTTGTCTTCTCTTAAGACTCTTCACTAGCTCTATGGATTTCCCTATAAGTGATTCTAAGTATCACGTCCCTACTCTTAACTTACGTAATCTCGTTCCCCTCTTACTCTTGTTACCCCTAGTGTCCAACTCCAACTGCCGACATGACCTTAATCCATTATCAAATCCCAACCACTAAACTAAGAACTAATAACTCTCTAAACTACCGAATATCAAGAAGTCGTAATCTTCTATAAAACCACAATTCAACGATACAAAACAGCAAAATATAAAGTATACTTTATACTAATCTAACAACCAGATACAAAAATCATGTAAATGAATAAACTAGATAGAAGCTATAGAACTATGTGATAATAGGCAATCCAATACAATATGTAAGCTCACAAAATAAAATAACAAAACAAATATAATAATAAATAGTAAATGTAGCAATATATTGTCAATCTAAAAATATATGATAAAAGGTAACACAACAAGCAAGAAATCACAACACAATATGTAAAAAGGCAAGAAATGCAACAACAATAACAAAATACCCAGTGAAATCCCACAAGTGGGGTCTGGGAAGGGCAAAATATACACAGATCTTACCACTACTTTATAGAGATAGAGATGTTATTTTCGAAAAACCCTCAACTCAAAGTGACAGGGCCCACAAGTAAAGGATACTAGATATGAAAGAGAAATGACTAAAACAGAAATCAAATGATAATATATAAATAAAATAATGAAAACAAATATTAGACATACAATAATTAAGTCAGATATAAGTACATGCATACACGAGTAAACCAACTAACCTATATAACCCAGGGCTCTAGACATTTTCTTATCCCTACACACCTATTAACCTTCCACCTTAATGCGCAACATCCACTCCTTTTTGTCTAAGGTCATGTCCTCAGTGATATAGAGTTGTGTCATATCTTTTCTAATCACCTCCCACCAATATTTGTTTGGGCAGCCTCTACCTCTTTGCGTAACTCCTAAATCTAACCTCTTACACCTCCTAACATAAGCGACGTTACTTCTTCTCTGAACATGCCCAAACCATTGAAGTCTCGCTTGTCTTATTTTATCTGCCACAGAGGCCACCCATAACTTCTCCCAATGGTCTCATTCATAATCTTATCATTTCTACTATATTCACACATCTATCTCAGTATCTTCATCTCTGCAACGTGCACCTTCTAACTATATGAGTTTTGACTGACCAACATTCCACCCTATATTGCAACGAAGACCTAACCACCATTATATTACCTTTAAGCTTAAGTGGTATCGTTTTATAACACAATACTCCAGAGACAAGTCTCCAATTTATCCATGTTGCCCCTATACAATGTCTGACATCATCATCAATATCACTAATACCCTGGATAATGTATCCAAGATACTTTAGTGTTCTCTCTTAGGAATAGATTGAGTGTCAAGCTTCACTTTGATATCTATTTCATCCCTTACAACATTGAATTTGCATTCCCAATATTTAGTTTAGTCCTGCTCAATTTGAACCCTTTGGATTCTTAAGTATATCTCCAAACCTCTAACTATTATTCATTATACCCCGAGTCTCATCAAGTAGTACGATATCATCCGCAAATAGCATACACCAAGGGACCTCCTCTTGAATAGATCGCGTCAACTCATCCATCTCTAAAGCAAAAAGAAAAAGGCTAAGTAATGATCCTTGATTAAGTCCTATCTCGACTAAGAAATACTCAGAATCTTCTCCCACTATCCACTAGTCTCTGAACAAGATGAATTATTTCAGTGGTCAATCGCCCTGTCATAAATCTAAATTGATTTTATAAAATAGACACTCTTCTTCACCCTCAGTTCTACCAGCCTCTCCCAAACTTTCATAGTGTGGCTTAGCAACTTGATGCCTCTGTAACTATTGCAATTTTGGATATCACCATTGTTCTTATACAATGAAACCATTGTACTCCTCCTCTAATCATTTGGCAAATTAGTTGTCCTCAGAAACTCATTGAAAAACATAGTCAACCACTCCACTATCTTTGGTCGAGCTCCTCTAAAATTCTACTAGAATCTCATTGGGTCTGATCACTCTTCCTATACTCATACTACTAATAGCACGTCTAACCTCATCAGTTTTGAAATGCCTACAATAGCTAAAATCTTGATACCTATAGGATTGTGCCAAATAACCCAAGTAAGTATATCATTTAGGAGTTTGTCAAAGTAAGTATGTCATCTTCTCTTGATGGAATTGTCATCCACCAATACTTTTCCATCCTCATCCTTGATGCACTTCACTTAGTCCAGGTCGCGAGCTTTTCTCTCTCTCACTTTTGCGAGCCTATACAATCTATTATCCCCACGTTTGTCTCCTAGATCAACATACAAACATTCAAACACTTTTGTCTTAGTGCTCATGATTTCCATTTTTGCTTTTACTCTTCGTTGTCTTATATATATCCTGAAGCCTTTGTTTTTCATCTTCATCTATACACTCTGACCACTTCATATAGACTACTTTCTTAGTATTCACTTTGCGTTATACTTCTCCATTCCACCACTAATCACCTTGACGTCCACCAAAGGTCTCTCTCGATACTCCTAGAACCTCAAAAGCTACTTTTCTAATGATACCAACAGTATGGTTCCCCATACTATTTGCAACGTCGCTACTCCTTCATGCCCCCAAACTACTCAACCTCTACTCCAGGGTAGGAGTCAAGCCTCCTCATCTAATCCTTGGTTAGATAGTCTTTGTCTTGTTATCCCTTTTAATCTCTAAATCCATTACTAAAAGCCTATGTTAAGTGGAGATATTTTCACTTGGTATCACCTTACAATTGTTACAAAGGCTTCTATTATCTTTTCTGAGGAGAAGGTAATAAATCTGTGTTTTTGCTACCATGCTACAAAAAGTGAATAAGTGATGCTCCCTCTTTGAAAAACATGAATTAGCTATAACCAACTCAAATACTTTCATAAAATTTAAAAGAGATGTCCCTCCTCTATTCCTCTCCCCAAAACCAAAGCCTTCATGTACATCGACAAAACCACTAGAAGTCACACCAATATGTTCATTAAAATCTCCCCCTATGAAGATCTTTTCTGTCGTCGGTATACCTCTCACAAGCTCATCCAGTTCCTCCCAAAAGTGTTTCTTGACCTCCTCATGCAAGCCCACTTGCGATGCATAGGCACTAACTAAATCACTATATGTTTGCCAATAACTGTCTATCATTTACCCTCCTATCATTTACCCTCCTGACCTCCATCACATAATCCCTAATGTCCTTATCTACTATTATACCTACTCCATTTCTATTCTTGGTGCCCCCATAGTACTATAACTTAAATCCGTCTACATCCCGAGCTTTGGTATCTACCCATCTGATCTCTTGAACACATGCTAGATTAACTTGTCTTCTCTTAAGACTCTTTACTAATTCTATAGACTTCCCTGTAAGTGATATTATATTCCACGACCCTAGTATGCCCTTTCCACTCTTACTACCGCTATCCCTTGCCTCCAACCCCAACCGACTACATGAACCTAATCCACCATGTTAATTTTAAAAATGACTTTTACTTTTTCAAAAATAATATTCAATACTTAATTAATTTAAGTAGAAATCAAATTCACGAAAATTAAAGAGCCACAATTGAATTTTAAGAAAAATAAGAAACCTGATTTTAAAATTTAACAGAAGAGTTTTAAAAATTTTGAGATTGTTGCTAGGTAAATTGACCAAATCGAGAGATGGATAAGGGATCAATTTAAATTTTGAGAAGAAATTAATCATTCAAAATGATCACTAACTTGCGATTGACCAATAATTAGAGATTTTGACTTACTTTGAAAAAAGGATTGACTGAATTTTAAAAGTGTTAACTAAATTTGAAAGAATTAACTAAATTTGCATAATATTGACTAAATTTGAAATTAACTAAATTTGAAAAAATTGACTAAATTTGCAAAAGGATGATTAAATTTGAAAGAATTGACTAAGTTGAGAAAATCGACTAGATGTGAAAAAATGACCAACTGAAAAAAGATTGACCCATACTTGATCAAGTTTGCAAAGTTTTGCCAAAATAATTGTAGAAATAGTTCTAATCCTAAGAAAATAAATAAAACGAAAATTAACATAAATGAATGCACATTGGGTAAATAATTAGATTAATAACAAGCAATAACAATACAAATAAACAAGTTAATGTTCGTATCCACATAAATATAAACAAATAAATGAATAAACAAATAACATAATCTAAAGAGAGTCAAGTATTGGGCTTTTGGACCACTTTCCCCTTTCCTAATGTCCAAGAGTTGGGCCTACCAGCACCTTCTATTTTCCGAGCTGCTGCCTTTTGGGCTTGGCCCATTTCTGGCTGTGATATAAACTTAGTGTATATCTGCCATATATCAGTGTATAAACACTAACTTCTGCTTCCAAGATCCTGTATATCAGCTTCCAAGAGACCTATCATAGCTTCCTTCCCAGATATTGGGCTGACTCGAGAGGGAAGTTAGGTTTTATCCCAACCCAAAATGCAAGGAAAGAGTCCCATGCAAAGAAAAGTAAGGCAAAGAAATTAACGCAAGTAGAAGAAATTTAACAGTCGAGATTCTTTAATAAGGAACATTAATATCACAAAGGGAAAACAAGAGAAACTTGAGTCACTGAAATGCCACACAACCACATAAATTGAATGGCGTAAATATAACCTAAACTGGAGTGAGACAAGCTTATATGAGCAGCAGAGAAGAGTAGATGAGCAGCTAATTAATCAAGATATTAATGATATATATTAACTATGCAAGACAACATCCTATGCAAAAAAATGAATTTATAACTCAAACTCGCATGGACAATTGAATCTGAACGTTTCAAACATACACTTCAAAGCAGAATAATTTAGTTTCAAAGTATCCCATTTATGCAAAATTTTCTAATTTCCCATAAATTGAGCTCAAGCAAAAAGAGATCCAATCACAACATGGTTGCATTAACCGCCAGAAAAATGCAAAGCTCCAAAAATAAAATAAGATATGGACTTAGAGAGAGAAAAGGCAATTTCCTCCAAAAGTTCAACATTCATTCAAATGTCTCACTCTAAAACTGTTACTTATCAAAAGATGGTGATACATTACAAATGACAAATATTAAAATTGCAAATCAAAAGTGTTAAAAGAGACATAAAACTTGAGCGAAAACTGGAGTAAATTTCCATGTTGAAGCATAATCTACGCACTTAACAGCCTCTAAGATCAAGAACAAACAATACGCAAGTAATCTGATTACTTTTTGAAAAAAACATAACATAACTTGAATGTCCGAACATATACTACACCAATACATAACATAAAAGATGGAACACGTAACAGGAACACAACATAAGCAAGAAGAGAAGCCAGAGAGGTTTGATAAGTGAACAAAGGAGAGCACCAGAATCTTGAACTAAATCAGTTTGCAAACCTATAAGGCAGCATCCAGTTACATGATTCCTTATACGATAAGTTAAAGGAGATGAACAGCCAACAAGCGACAGTACTCAGTAGGGGTGTTTATGCTGAGATTCAGCAATCATATGCAGGGCTAGAAGAAACCTCCATGAGACAAAACTCAAAATAACGCTCTGAACTGATTTCTCGAGCCATGATGACATCTATAAACCGCAAGTAGGTACGCCAAACTCATGACCCAAAACAACAAATAAAGGATTTCAAGGGTAGAAACTAAGCAGAAGCAATAAATTAATACAATATTTGTTACACTGGAAGCAAAACACTATATATATATCCAAAACTTGGAAGTCACTAATAAAGAGTATAAGTCTCAATAATAGATAAAAAAAAATATACACATACAGATAAACTCATTTCAAGTAGAAAAAGATTAGCCACAAAATATAGAAGGAGATGAGCATTGATCGAAGACGCCATATACTCACCCTCGCCTCCTAAACATGCTTCTGCAGGCTTAAATATCAATGGTGGTTGTTGGTGCTCGAACCTGTATCACAAAAATAGATGCAAATTGTAATATGAGTATCAAAACAATACCTTTATGAATTATAGCCCGACTGAGTAGAAAAAGTAGTAATAATAAGAAATGCTAGAATCCAATTGTCATGACCCAACTTTATGGGGCACGATGACATCTACTATAACCCGCCTATAGGCAAGCCAACCCTGGAATGAGTAGTTTTACGTGTGAGGGTAGAGACATCAAAACAAGGTAACCTGCTCAATATACATACAAATCTATAGCTATAGCAAGAACACAACCAAAAAATCACCTTCTCAGAACCTAGAAGTCAATTGCACAGAGCTACTATAGACTAGATACAACTTACAACCCAAAAAAACATTTACAAGTATATACAGGACCAAAACTAAATACAAGGCTAGTCCCTAGTATCAAAAGATGGGCCCACTGATATAGTAGGAGATTGGAAGGATCCAAAATCATATGATGCTCACTATAAGTCTCCTAGGGTAGCAACAAAAATAACGGACCTGCATCATGAAGAAGATACATATTATAGGGTGAGTACCAGAAAATATAGTGCCCAGTAGGCATCATAAGCCGACTGAGTAAAAATAGTAAATAAAGTAGGAATAAGCCAGAATTTAATTCTATAATAGTTGTCTACCAAAACCAAGTAATGCATATTTGTAGATTCAAAGTAACTCAAATCTACAAGAACCAAGTAATGCATATTGTACAAACTAATGTGACCAAAATCTGGACAACAATAGAGTGATGTACATAGATGTAAGGCCTTATTGACTAAGCCTATGCACCAATTGAGCCCTTATAATATACCCAAGCACAAAAATAGTGTAAGGTAGGTATATTGGTAACAAGTCTAACAATGTTACATAATAAGAAAATTCCCAAATAAATGATGCATAATTGACCTTGGTACTAGTGAAGTATCTTGATCCGGCTTGGAACCTCATATCGCAGTGAGACTCCAAACCTATATATGACGGGATCTAGCCCTAGACACTTTGGCACTCTAGCCCAGATCATGATCCCAACCTGGCCTTTAGCCTGGAATATAGTCAACTAGCCATGTTTTTTGACATGATCTTTAATTAGACTCTACCCATGAATGCGTCCAATGATGGTGCACAGTGAGGACTCCAGCCACGAATGTACTATGACTTTGCCTTTACAATGATGTGTAGCAGAGCCTTGCCTCGTCACAGTCTTTCCTGAGTCTTGACTCTATCAGATCTAAGTCTGCTATGTTATTGTACAAGAATCTATGCCTCTCAAGTCATACTGAGTGAGTGCCTATCATGTAACTGAATCTAAATAGTGCAAGTCTAAGACATCACTAGCCTTCCCAAGAATCACTAGATAATTAGAATCACAAAAAAATGATATACAGCTCATAACAACTCTCAACTGGTTAAACTTGACAAATACAACCTTAACGGGCCAAGAACGAGCAATTACAATATCTAACAGGTCAACCATAACAACAATGCTTAATAGATCAATTTTAATAATTATGGTCCTTAACAGATCAACTATAACAAATACGACCTTCAATCTAGCGAGTCCAATAATTATCTAGGCCATCCAGAGGATATTTACATATTCTAAGTTGTTCTAACAAGAAAGGAAGACCTAGACTATCTGGATGTTGATCACGAGCACTTTTGTTTAATCCACAGGGGTTGTACTCCTCTTAACAATCTCGAAATGCTATCAAACTATTAAAATAAATCTCATGATGTCAATCCAATCATTTTGAAATTAATATCACAATAATACAAAAAACGAGTTTAATTCTGGACCTCATCGAAAAAAGTGAGACCTACGTCTGAAATTCAAAACTAACCTTCTAAAACAAACCTCATCACTACCTGAACTGATATTTCAAATTACAGCTCACACAGAGACCCGAAAAAAATACTAAACAATCAAATATGAAAATAAGTTTCTTTTCGATAAAAGCTATATATGGTAGCCAGTTTGTTAGGACCCGCAACATAATTTAAACCTCGAACATCCTTAATTGGTTCGATTTAATAAAGTATTGGGACCTATGTAACATTTTACTTAACTTAGGTCCTTAAGAATAAA
>JAOTQJ010169135.1:0-25743 GCA_025642045.1 Solanum sejunctum | reverse complement strand
TATAAATGGATATATATTTATATTGTGTTTGGGTTGCTGCTGGATTTTCTTTGCAGGTGCGGTTAGTGAATAAAACAGAGGAAACTCTACCAAAATTTTGGTAGGTTTCCAGGTCGATTTCATTGGGAATTTAAGGTTAGCATGTGTCTAGGTGTCCCTATAGGACACTGGTCACGACCCTAGGTTGGGATGTGACAATCATGCTTTTAAAATAATATCAATATAATGTACTCATTTTGAAATCTCATTCTCAATAAATGCTGCTTGGGAGTTTCTCTTAACCGACATCCTCATTCCACCACCTTAAGTTAGGTAATGCACAACGAATCAGTATCATTGCCACACCCGCCCTTAACTTGGGTGATCAAATTTCTCTTGGATCCATAATAAGGGTCCATTTGCGAGACAAGAGCCCTCATACTAGCTATAACGACTATCCTACGATAGCAACATAGCTCTGTGGGTTAAAGTATAAGTATACTCGCTGCCAACTCGGTGCTCAATACTTCTCCTAAGACTAAAACATGCTCAATTCATGAATTAACTCATTATCAACTCATCATCACCATAACTCAACTCATCATCATCTCATCATTATCTCATCATCAACTCATAAATGAATTCAATAATTCAATCAATCAACGCAAATGATTACCTCGACATAAACTCAGGTCTTTTAGACTCATTCAATCAACTCGTCATGCAATACAATCAAGACATCATATATCATAATGTATGTGACTTAATGTAACATACTCCTCATGCTCATGTATATTCAAGTTACTCAACTCAATGTGCGTCAATCCACTCAATTCAATATGCTCAATTTATCGAACTCAATATGCTCAATTTACATGTAAAATTCTATGGAAACATGTAAATTAGGATTCATACTATCAAGAATGAGAATACATGTATACATCTCACATTCATGCTCATGAAAACATCAGAATTGTCTAATGTAATGCAATGTAAAATAAGACCTTATGATGACTACAAAGATATATTATCAAAATAGAAGAAATTTCTCAAAACTCTCAACCCTGCTCAAATCTTGACTCAACATAACAAAATGGTGTGTGAAGAAAAGAATCCACACTTTAGCAAGCCTTACATACTTAGGAGTGTAGAATCTTGAAGTATCTTGAAAGAAATTAGAAGATTTCTCAAAGTTCACCTTCAAACCCTAGCCCCTCTTCTCTTGAACTTTTGCTTCTATGCTTTAAAGAGAATATTTCAACATAAAAGAGGCTAATCTGCTATGTTTTCGAGTTGACTTAAGGTTAAAAAAGATCATCCTTAGGCCTATAAAGCATGGGAAAAAGACCAAAATAACCTTTCTTAAAAGTTGTCAAAAGCCCATCATGGACTCAATTACAACCCTTACAAAGTACTATGACCCATAGGACCCCTCTCATAACCCTTTGTCTCAACTTCAAAAATTATGAAAAATGGCTACGAGCCCAAACTAAGACACGTACCATGAATTACAACCCATAAGGGAGGTCTCTTAGTATAACTCTACATAGGTAGACTCTAGTTAAATGGTCATAACTTTTGACTTCAAACTTTAAATGAGGTGAAACCAAGTACATTGGAAATCTAAGTCAAAGGGATTTCATTTTGTATATTATGGGACCTCTAGTTCTTCATGTTCTAATAGTTAAAGTCATTTAAAGTTGACCCTTAACTAATCCAACACTCAAAAATCAATTTATAGTTCAGTCTTGAACTCATCTAAGTACTACAAGTCACTTATGACTCTAATACACTTCCAACATATAAGGATGAGGCTTGAAACATCGATGTATATGAGGGTAGAGTTATGGGGTGTCACAATATCCCCCCTTGGGATGATTCGTCCTCCAAATGATGAGCAACTAGAGATTTAGTGCAAGGCACAAATTTACCTATGGACTCCAACAGTCAACCAACTCTCAACTCACTCATGAAATCAACAAAGTATCCAATTTAGTAATTAAACAATTAATATGTCACATCAGTCCTCACCCGGACTCGAGAAATCTATCTTACATAGAAAAGAAAAAAAAAGGATGACCCAAGTAACAGGAAGTTCAAGAATTTAGGGGGAAAATACTCACCACCCTCTTATCATTGGTAGAATGGAATAAGTGAGGGTATCTGGCCTTAATATCCTCTGACTCACAAATAGCTTCTTCTACAAATTGGTTCCCCCAAAATACTTTGAGAGATGCAATCTCTTTATTTCTCAATTTTTGAAACTGATGATCAAGTATTTGGATAGTGATCTCCTCATAACTCAAACTTTCTCTTACTCCAATACTCTCGACAGGCACTACCAACTGTGGATCTCCCAAACACTTCTTAAATATGAAATGTGGAAGACCGAGTGGATGGCCTCTAACTCTGGGGGTTGTTCTGAATCATAAGCCACATTTTCCACCCTCTTTATGATCTGATAAAGGCTAATGTACCTCAAAATCAACTTTCCTTTCTTTCTGAACCTCATTCACACACTTCATACGTGACACTTAATCATTGACCTCAAACTCTAAGTCTTTTCTTCTGATGTTTGTGTAGGATTTCTGTCAACTTTGTGCAGTCCTCAATCTGTCTCAAATGATGTTCACCTTTTCTATAGCTTGGTGAACCAAGTCTAGTCCAATAAACATTGCTTCACCTACTTTAAAACATCCAATCGGTGACCTATACATCCTCCCATAGAGTGCCTCATGTAGGGCCATCTGAACGCTCGAATGGAAGCTGTTATTATAGGCAAACTCTATCAAAGGCAAGTGGGAATTACCCTTAAAATCAATGATGCAAGCTCTTAACATATCTTCTAATTTCTAAATAGTATGTTCTGCTTGACCATCTTTTTGAGGGTGGAAAGTTGTGCTAAGGAGCATCATCGTACCCAAACCCTTCCAAAATGACTTCCAAAACTGGGCGGTAAATTGAGATCATCTATCTGAGATGATGGACAAATAGACTCTATGCAACCTAATAATTTCTCTTATATACAATAGGGCATAGTCCTCTGCAGTGTCGGTCATCTTGACCACTAAAAAGTGAGTTGGCTTAGTCATTAGATCAACTATCACCCATATAGAGTCATGCTATCAACTAGACCTCAGTAAATGGTGATAAAGTCCATATTGATCATCTCCCATTTCCATTCTAGAATCTTGAAGTTTTGAGCTACTCCACATGGTCTTTGGTTCAACTTTAACTTATTGACAGTATCGACACTCAGAAACAAACTCAGAAATATCTATTCATTTCATTCCACCAGTAGCCTTCCCTCAAGTCGTGGTACATCTTGGTAGATCCTGGGTGGATGGAATATCTTGAACTGTGGGCCTTTGCCATAATCCTCTATCGAACCCTGTCAACATTTGGAACAAATAATTTGCCTTGATACCTCAACACTCCATCTCCCCCTTTGGTGAAAGCCAACACCTTCTGCTTATGCATATTATCCTTTAATTATAATAGGACTAGATCACGATCTTATTTCTCTTTTCCCTCTACTACTAGGGATGATGCAGATCTATTGTGCATATAAACTCCTCCTTCACTTAACTCATCTAGTTGGACTCCCAGTTATGCTAGTCTATGAACCTCCTTGGCTGTTCTCGCTTCTCTTCCTCCACATGGGTAGTACTTCCTATGGATAATCTGCTAAGAGAATCAGCAACTAAGTTAGCTTCACCTGGATGTTAGAGGATGCTCATGTCATAGTCCTTAAGTATCTCAAGCTATCTTCTCTACCTCAAGTTAAGCTTTTTCTGGGTGAAGACATATTGCAGTCTCTTGTGGTCTGTGAATACATCAACATGTGCTTTATGTAAATACTGGCACGATAGCTTGAGCACGAACACTATCGCTGCTAACTCCAAATCGTGAGTGGGGTAATTCTTCTCATGCACCTTAAGTTGTCTAGAAGCATAAGCAATAACTTTCCCCTTCTGCACCAACACACATCCCAATCTTACCCTCGATGCATCACAATAGATCACCAATCCATTCATCCCATCATGCAAGGTCAACATGGGTGTAGTGGTTAACCTCATCTTTAGTTCTTGGAAACTCTTCTCAACTCATTAGACCATTGAAACTTGACCTTCTTCTAGGTCAATTTGGTCAATAGTTCGGATATGGAAGAGAACCCCTCAACAAATATCTGGTAGTATCCAGCTAAACCCAACAAACTTCCTATCTCAGTCGGTAAGATTGGTCTTGGCCAATTATTGACCACCTCGATCTATTGAGATCCACTCGGATTCTATCTCCAGAAATGACATGGCCTAAGAAGGCCACAAATTTGAGCCAAAATTCAACTTAGAAAACTGCGCATATAAATTATTGTGTCGAAGTGCCTGCAAAGCGATCCTGAGGTGATTGCCATGATCCTCCTCTCTTGAGTACACCAAAATATAATCAATAAACACAATCATGAATATGTCGAGATACTATCGAAATACTCTGTTCATCAAATCCATAAAAGATGTAGGTATATTCATCAACCCAAAAGACATCATTAAGAACACAAAGTGACCATACCATGTCTGAAAGACGTCTTTGAGATGTCACCTTCTCTCACTTTCAACTGATGATAGCCTGATCTGAGGTTTATCTTAGAGAAAATAGTGGCACCTTGAAGTTGCTCGAGCAAGTCATCAATCCTCGAAAAGGGAAACGTATTCTTAATAATCACCTTATTCAACTGGCAGTAATCAATACACATTCTTAATAAACTATCCTTCTTTCACAGAGCAAGATCGAAGCACCCTATGGAGAGACACTCAGTCTTGTGAATCCTTTCTCTAACAAATCTCTCAACTTCTGTTACAACTCTTTCATCTCTATAGGGTCCATTCTATATGGTGGAATAGAGATAGGTTGGGTATCGAGAAGAACATCAATTTCGAAGTCAATCTCCCTATCAGGAGAGACTCTGGGAAAATCCTCAGGGAACACATCAAGAAACTCACTCATGATTGGGACAGATTTAAGAGAAAAAGTCTCAACATTATCGAACTTGACTCGCATGAGGTGGTAAATACATCCTTTAGAGATTAATTTTTGAGATTTTGGGTTACGAAATAAACTTACCCTTCGGTGCAACAGAATCTCCTTTCCACTCAATAATAGGCTCACTGGAAAGCTAGAATTTGACAGTCCGAATTCGGCAATCAACAATGGCATAGCAAGCGTGAAGCCAATCCATACAAAGAATCATATCAAAATCAACCATCTCCAACTCAATCAAATCAGCAAGAGTATCCCTATGATAAATGGACACTACACAATCTCTATAGATTCTCTTAGCTCGAATGAACTCACAAACAGGAGCATAAATAAGAAATGGCTCAAGCAAGCACTCAGGAAGAATCTCAAATCTACATGCCATATATGGCATCACAAAAGAGCAAGTTGCACTTGGATCAAGTAAATCATAGCAAGGAAAGGTAAAGACTCGAAGCATACCAGTCACAACATCAGGTGTCATCTCTTGGTCCTGTCGATTCTCTATTGCATACAAATAATTTGTCCCACCACCTGCCCCTGGTGTAGCACCTCTTTGATTACCTCTCATTGATGGTGGTGTTGTGGTAAAAGTCTGGTCCTTATTGCCCCACATTGGATAATCCCTTTGAAAGTGACCTGGGTGACCATACTTGTAGCAAGCATTTCCTCTACCTCTACACTCTCGCAAATGCATCCGCCACATTTCTCACAAGGTGGCTTCCCTTTAGAGCCAAGAGTTGCAATAGCTTGAGACTGTGCACCCTGAGCCCTAAAAGCTTCTGACCTTGGGACCTCTAATGACTAGGAGTTGATGCACTAGTTGCAGATGGTGCATAGCTAGAAGACCTCTTCTTGAAATAGGACTTATCTCCCTTATTTTGCTTACTCTGACTGAACTCAAGCCCTACTAATCTGGTCTTCTTACTCAAATGCTCCTCTATTTCTTTCTTCATATCCTCCTCAGTCTGTTGGACATAAACCATCATCCTGAAATGTCCATACCCGGGATCAACAATGCCACCTTACACTCCCTATTCACATGTTTACCCAACCCAAATACAAATTTCCTCATCTTCGCCTTCATATCTGGAACCATCTTCGGTGCATACCTGGATAGTTGGATAAACTTCAGACTATGCTCTTTAACAGTTATCCTTTCTTGGTTCAGATTTATAAGATCTTCAACCTTTGCCTCTTTCATCTCATGAGGAAAGAATTAATCAAGAAAGTAACTCTAGAACTCATCCTAAATAGCAGGCTCAACATCATCACCTCGACTCTCTTCCCACTGATTCTACCAAACATTGTCGACATCCTTGAGTTGATAAGCAGCAAGTTCAACACATTCAGTCTCATAAAATGCATATTTTTCAGCATCTTCTACATCTCATCAATGAAATTCTATGGATCCTCCTTAACCTTAGACCCTATATAGAGCGGTGGGTTCATCCTCAGAAAATCCCTCAATCTAGAAGCAATTGTGGGCTCATGAGAACTAGAGCTAGGGGATGGTGAACCCTTATTCCCACTCTGAGAAGCTACTAACTGGGTAAGCATAGCTATGGTTCCTTGAAATTCGGCCTCTGAAATAGGAGATGGTGGAGTAGTAGGTGTCACAGGAACACCAGTGGTCCTGGGCAGTCAGCCTTGGCCCCTCGTTTCCATTTGAGGAGGCACCTCTAAAGTAGGGTTCTTGGAAGTGCTAGCTGAGGCATTCCTCTAGGTTACTCCACATCTTGAAAGCATGAACTGCAATCACATAATGCACGAGTCAGAAAAGAAGTTTATAGAGTTTTCAACCCTATTGCACGAACTCAGATCACAAGAAACGGTAACAGTTCCTAATGTCTTATAGCCTCTGGCTTATGAAACGTGGTGCACAACACAATCTTAAACAAGATTCTATTAGACATGGCTTCATAGATTCCCTAGGACTCTTGAACTCTGGTGCTCTGACACCAAGAATATCACGCCTCGGAACGGTACCCTTGGCATGGCCGTCACTCAAAGATTATCGCTAGCGCCCCAGAGAACCACTTGGCCTTATTGTCACATCAAACTCAACAACAAAAGAATAGCTCAATGAATAAACATCAAATATGAGCATATATATATATACACATCTAGAAATAACTATATTGTATCATAATATCAATGAAAATAGTTTAGATACAGACACATATCCAAAACCTCTACTCAAATGTCTATGGAGCCTCTATTCATTGGTCTAGAAAGGTGCCATGATAGGCTATGGGCACCTCAATCAAAGAAAGAAAAGTACTCAAAAATAATGAAAGATAAAAGGGCTCCTTCCGGATACTAGGAGGGCTCACCAAGCTCGAGGAATGTACTGATCCAAACCTCAATGATGCGCATGCACAATCCCTCTATCTGTTGTATCTGCATTATAAAATGATGCAGGCCCAAAATGGACATCAGTACATGAAATATACTGGTGTGTAAAATAGCTCAAGGAGAAACAAAGCTCGACCTAGTCATCCTAACTCAATGCTCATGCTCAAATTGTTTTATGCAAGTTTAGAGTAAATCATGCTTTTAAAATAATCTCAGTATAATTTGCTCATTTTAAAATCTCATGCTCAATTAATGTTGCTTGGAAGTTTCTCTTAACCGACATCCTCATCCCACCACTTTAAGTTAGGTGATGCATAACAAATTAGCATCGTTGTCACACCCACCCTTAACTTGCCACTGAAAAGGGCAATCAACTCTCTCTTGGATCCATAATAAGTGTCCACTTGCGGGACAAGAGTCGTCAGACTAGCTTTAATGACTATCCTAGGTTGACAACATAGATCTGTTGGTTAAAGTAGAAGTATACTCGTTCCCCGCTTGGTGCTCAATACTTCTCCCAAAATTAAAACATGCTCAACTCATCATCGACTCATCATCATCATATCTCAACTCATCGTCATTATCATAACTCAACTAATCATCATCTCATCATTATCTCATCGTCAACTTATAACTCAAGTTAATAATTCAATCAATCAACGCAAATGATTACCTTGGCTTAGACTCAAATGGTCATTTAGACTCATTCAATCAACTCGTCATGCAATACAATCAAGACATCATATATCATAATGTATACGACTCAATGCAACATACTCCTCATGCTCATGTATACTCAAGTTACTCAACTCAATTTGCATCAATCCACTCAGTTCAATATGTTCAATTTACCCAACTCAATATGCTCAATTTAGGCTTAAAATTTCATGAAACATGTAAAATAGGGTTCATACTGCCAAGAATGAAAATACATGTATACATCTCACATTCATGCTCAAGAAAACATAGAAATTATCTCATGAAATATAGACCTCATGATGAATACAAAGATGTAGTATTAAAATAGAAGAAACTTCTCAAAATTCTCAACTCTCCTCAAATCTTGACTCAAGATAGTAGAAAAGAGCGTGTGAAGAAAGGTATCCACACTTTGTTAAGCCTTACATACCTGGGAGTGTAGAATCTTGAAGTATCTTGGAAGAAATTGGAAGATTTCTCAAAGTTCTCCTTCAAACCCTAGCCCATCTTCTTTTGAACTTTTTCTTATATGCCTTAGGTAGAATATTTCAACATAAAAGAGGCTATCTGAAATGTTTTAGGGTTGATTTAAGTGTAAAAAGTCATCCTTAGGCTTAGAAAGGGTGGGGAAAGGACCAAAATAACCCTTCTTAAAAGTTGTCAAAGACCCGTTACGGGCCTCGTTATGACCCTTACAAAGTACATGACCCATAGGAACCCTCTCATAACCCTTTGGCTCAATTTAAGAGATTCTGGAAATTGCTAGCCCGAACTAGACCCGTACCCCGACTTACAACCTGTAAATAAGTCTCGTAGTGCAACTCTGCACTGGCAGTCTCCAGTAAAATGGTGATAACTTTTGACTCTGAACTCTAAATAAGGTGAAACCAAGTGCATTGGAAAGGTAATTCAAAGGGCTTTCATTTGGTATATTATGGGACCTCTAGTTCTTCGTGCGCTAATAGTTATGGTCATTTAAAATTGATCCTTGCATAATCCAACACTCAAAACTCAATTTATAGGAAACTCTTGAACTCGTCTAAATACTAGAGATGTCTTATGAATCTAATATACTTCCAACATATAGGAATGAGACTTGAAACATAGATACATATGAGGATAGAGTTATGGAGTGTCACAATCTCAAATACAATGGAGGGATTAAATTACTTAAGAATACATCACAAATTCTGACCTAGAATATTTTGTTTCTTTCGTCTTTATAGTATTTCTAATTTACTATTCTAAACACAAAAGATAATAATGGAACTTTATCCCTCCCACTAAACTTTGAATATCAATTTTTGGGCTAAGGCAGCTCAAACATATAGTATAGTATGGGTACTTAATATTTTCCATAATCAATCAATTAATTATTTTATCTCAGAAAGTTACTGAACTTTAATTATTATTCCAAAAGTTATTTAACTAAGTGTTTTACTTATAAAGTTAGTCAACTTTAATTTTTATTCAAACAACAGTCAACTCTAAATATTATTCCTATGAAGTCACCCAAACTATTAGTTATTTCTTTCATTAAAAGTTGCTTTCATGAAACTGTTATTTAAAGTCAAATTCCTTTTTAAACAAATATTCATTCAAACCATTCAAAGTCATCTGATTGATTATTATTTTTAAATATTTTAAATAACAAAATAATAATCTGATTATTAGGTAATTGTATTTAAATTATTGGTAATTTTCTAGTAATCAAATTTGTAAAAAGAAAGAACAGATAACGACCTGTAAAAATTTTAAAAAGACGTTTAAGTGGATATTGTTTCAAATAACTAAATAACGTATTATAAGCATTTAAAAATGGTTTGGATGGATTTTTTATTTTTATTTTTTAGAATTTTATTTTAACTAAAAAATTCATGTAAGCAAATTTTAATGAAAAGTAAGTAAGTAGTTTGAGTGTTTTATAAGCAAAACACTCATAGTCAAGTAACTTTTCAAGTAAAAGTTTAAGTTAAGTGGATTTAATTTTAAGTAAAATATAGTTAAATAACTTTTGGATATAAAGTAAAACTAAGTGATTTTTTAAGGTAAAATTTTTTTACTTTGAATGATTTTTTGAGATATTAACTCAATGTAATATTCTCATTTTTAGCATCATATACAATTTTTGTCAAAACACCACACCATTTAAGATTATCACCATGCATCATACATAACTTCATTTTCTTTTTCGTCAAAAATTGAAAAATCTTGTGTAGTCATGTCTTATTATTCCTAAATCCGAATCCATATATATCACCTTAACAACTTGCATTGTTTTTTTTCATCTAGTGCCCGATATTTATATTGAAATGTCGATTAAATTCAGATAATGCACTGCAGAACTTATTTGGAGGTGACACTTCAAAAAATTTTCTCCTTGCTCAGAACTTGAAGCTAAGACATATGATTAATCAAGAATAAAGCAATTCCTCCGCCCCCCGCCCCCCCCTCCCTCCCCGGGTGCAACTCATGCTTGTGACCTAATGTAACTAATTATATTTAATTAGTAGTAATATTCTTGCTGGATATGAAAACTAAGAGAATGTCATAATGTGATTAAACAAAATATTCACTGACGTTTTTTTGGCAACAGAATATATAAAATTGTTAAAATATATCCAGGAGCATGCTTCAGCATTAATATATTCCAAAATAAATGTGGAATTATTAAGAATCTTAAGGCTACTCTAATTTCTTCTCCTGATGTTTTGTTCTTGTTTTAAGGTAATCTAAAAGCAAGAACATACCCAGTTTTTGGTTGCTCATCTGCCACTAATGGTATATAATTGTCATTAATCACGCAAGGGTGTTCAGTTGATCTATCAGTGTACACTAATTATTATTGATTAGGTAATTAGTCCGTATTTTGCACTGTCATAAGTAATCTAATTAAATTTACAAATTTTAATATTAAACTAATAAAATACTCTAAAGTTATTAAGTTCTTTCTATAAAGAAAATTTAGCATTATCAATTTATGTCAAGAACTTCTATTAACGTAATATTGCCAAAGTTCTGACTATCTTCAATAATATTTTTGGATTATAACATTATTTCTTAATATAATTGGCTTGTCAATAGTGCTTGAATTCCATAACTTGAATATTTTTGCTATAATACCCCCAACTCAAAGATCAATGTAATATACTTTTAATATTTTATATTATATTTCTTTAATTATATTATATTATATTAAAAGCAGATGATTTTTCACATTGAAGGAGGGTGCCTTTTCTGAAATATTGTGACTTTTTCGAAAGGTCAAAAAGTTATGACTTTTTTGAAGAGTTATGCCTGTTTCAAAAGATTATTATTTTTCCAAAGGGTTGTGACTTTTTCGAATGATTATGACTTTTTCGAAGGTTGTGACTTTTTCGAAGGGTTGTGATTTTTCTAAAGAAATTACTATAATACTCCAACTTAAAACTCAATTTAATATATCTTAAAAGCGGATAATTTTTTACATTGAAGGACTGTGATATTTTTGAAGGTTGTGACTTTTTCAAAGAGTTATAACTTTTTTGAAGAGTTATGAACTATGACTTTTTCGAAGGACTTTGAATTGTTTCAAGGAGTTGTGACTTTTTCGAAGATTTGTGAATTTTTCAAAGAGTTATGACGTTTTCGATATGACTTTTCCAAAAGATTATCACTTTTTGAAGGATTGTGACTTTTTTGAAGGGTTTTTAAACAAGGTTGTGACTTTTTTCGAAGGATTGTGGTTTTTTTGAAGGGTTGTGACTTTTGCGAAGGATTGTAACTTTTCCAAATGGTTATAACTTTTTTGAATGTTTGGGACAGTCTAAAATACCATTTAATAAGAAACGATTTTTTTTGAGTTTTGTTAATGTCTATTAGGTTATTTAATTGATTTTCAAAATATTGAATCATTTAAAAAAAATAAGAATTATGTAAAATTACCATGTAATGGGGCTAACATTCTCTTATACAATAAGCCGCTAAGTTGAGCAGTTTATAGATTCGTCGTGCCAGCTTCAGCTGCTTCTAGATTCATGCATGATTGCACAAATCCAACTTCATATTCTTGATTAGGGGGCAAAATTAAGTGGATGATGGATATAACCCGAATTTTAGAAGACCGTAGCGAAAAATAATTTTTGCTAATTAATCACTTTGCAGTGTGCATCTGTCCCCCGGCGCGACGTGGCCAGGGCACAGACTAGAACAAAATGTCCTCCATATTTGGTCCGCATCGCGGACAGGACGCGAACTAGTGTAAGTTTTTTCTTAGTTTCTTGTTTCGTCCAGGGCATTTCGTAATGACCCAATGCCCATTTAAACGTGAAATCTTCCATACTTAGCCATTTTTCAACTCTAGAATTTACAAAATTCTCTTTAAAACCTCTTCAAGACTTTATTAAATCTCTCATTCAAATTCAAGAAATTCTAGCTCAATTTTGGAACTCAAGAACCCATCTCAAGCTTCAAGTTCATTCCAAGAAACTCTAAGTTTAAGGTATGTGGATCTTCATCCATTGGTCCTTTCACCAATGGAGCCCAACCTTCTCTTTTTATGAAAATTGCAAGATTTTGAGTTGTATTACTCATGGGTATCTCTTATTATGAATTGTGAACATAAATTATGTTGGCGTTTATCAACTATTGAGTCATTATGCATGAGTATCTATTTTAATCTCATATCATGATTTGATTTAAATTTACTGAAGCTATGCATGATGTGAATTGTGAAAACTATGAACTATAATGAATTTTGAGATTGAATTTCAAGATACTCTAAGTGAGGGTTTTCCTACAATATTCTTGGGTTGATTTAAATTAAGTTTACTCTTCTTGTTTTACTCTTAGTTGCATGATTTTAAAAAAGTGTCATGAACCCACCATGTATTTGATGAAATTACATGACAAGGATTCTCAAGTCATTAATGAGCTCTTATGCTACATTTATATGTTTGTGGATTGTGAAGCCTACTGGAAGGGGTTATGAACTATATTGTATGTCTCATCCACTAGTAGGAGGTGAATATCTACATGGAGGGGTTATGAACTATGTTGTGTGTCTCACCCTCATGTATGACTTGATATAATTCATACCTACATAAAGGGAATGAACTATGTTGTATACCTCACCCTCATGTACGGTTTAATGTTATGTTTTATCTTATACTTACATGAAGGGGTTATGAAGTATGTTGTATGTCTCACCCTCAGGTACTACGCGTTACCTACTTGAAGGGGTTTTGAACTATGTTGTATGCCTCACCCTCTAGTTCAAGATATTTGTATGGACTATGCAAACCATTTTATTGTGTTGAGCAAGCTATTTAAGCATGATTCGTCTCAAGCATATTACACCTAAGTATTCATTATACATGTCATACTGAGCTCACGTCTATTGACTATGATTATGCATCTTGACTATTATGCTCATGATTCTTGTTGCATTGCATCCCCCATACTTAGTACATTTCAAGTGCTAATGCATACTCTATGCCTACATGATATTATCATATGGGGACCAGAGCTCCTATTGATCATCCTCCTCCACGTGGCTAGTTCGATACTCTGAAGAAAGCTTTGTTGAGTCCTTAATTTTGAGGACAATCGCTATATTACTCATTCTATGTTGAGGATTCTCATTTATGTTAAACACTTATTATCATGAGGGTGAGCCCGAGAAGTGTCTTGGCCCCCGCTCCATTCTAAAGTAGAGGTGTTGTTAGATATTATGTTGTATATGCTTTTTAACTCGACTCTTCTTATGCTTTTATGATTATCAAAGGCTTCCTCCTACTTTTACTTTTATAATTGACTCTTCTTATTATCTTATCTTTTCTTTCGCAACCAAGGATATGTACATGATATGCTAAGAGGCTTGTTTGGCTTGTCTCCAGTTTTTTCATTTGTCGTGTTACGTCTAGGCTCTAAGCATGGGTCGTGACAGCCTCAAGTTAAGATCTTTTTGTGTGAACACATATTGGAGACTCTTGTAGTCAGTAAACATATCTACATGAATCCGATACAAATAATGACATCAAATTTTCAAATCAAACATTGCGGCCCCTAGTTTAAGTTCATGGGTGGGATAATTTTGCTCATGCACCTTAAGTTGTCTAGAGGCATATGCTATAACGTTGCTATTTTGCATCAAAAAACACCTCAAATCAATTCTTGAGGCATCACAATAAATCACAAGTCTTTCTAACCCTTTTGGTAAAGCCAAAATAGGAGCAGATATAAACTTGTCTTTCAAAGTTTGAAAACTCTTTTCACACTCATTGGTCCAAATAAATTTTGCCTTCTTTTGAGTCAATTTAGTCATAAGAGAAGTAATAGAAGAGAAACCATTAAGAAACCTCCGATAGTAACCCACCAAACCCAAGAAACTCCTAATATACGTCGAAGTCAAGGGCCTAGGCTAATTCTTTATCGTCTCCATCTTCTTAGGGTTCACTTTAATTCCATCACCAAATACCACATGCCCTAGGAAAGCAACCTATTTCAACCAAAATTCACACTTTCGATATTTAGCAAACAACCTCTCAGCCCTTATGATTTAAAACACCACCCTCAAGTGATTTACATGTTCTTCCTCACTCTAGGAATAAATTAATATATTATCAATAAAGACCACCTCAAACATATCAAGGTTGGGTTTAAAGACCCTATTCATGAATTTCATAAATATTTTCAGTGTATTAGTCAACCCAAAGGACATTATCATAAACTTAAAGTGCTCATACCTAGTCTAAAAAGTCATCTTGGGAATATCACACTCCCTCACCTTCACTTGGTAGTATCCAAACCAAAGATCAATCTTAGAGAAGTGACTAGTCCCTTGTAGTTGATCAAAAAGGCCATCTATCTTTGGTAAAGGATACTTGTTCTTTATAGTGACCCTATTGAGTTGTCGGTAATCAATGCACATTCTAAAAGAACCATCCTTTTTTATTACAAACAACACCAATGCACCCCAAGGTAACTTGCTACGCCTTATGAAACCCTTCTCCAACAAATCCCTCAATTGATCCTTCAACCCTTTCAACTCTACCGGGGCCATATGGTAAGGGGGAATGAAAATAGGTTATTTATCGGGGAGGAGGTATATACCAAAGTCTATTTCCCTTTCGGGAGGAACACCGAGATGCTCATCGAGAAAGACATCAAGAAACACATTGACCACCAGAATCGACTCAATAGGAAGGACTTTAGATTCAACATTCCTAACCCTTAAAGATGGTAAATACAATCCTTAGAAATCAATTTTTGACCTTTAAGACAAGAAATGAATCTACCTTTGATCACCACATTACAACTTTTCTACTCAAAGACAGGTTCATTAAGGAATTAAAATCTAACTTTACGGGTCCTACAATCCATGGAAGCATGACATGCATGTAACTAATCCATCCCAAGAATAATATCAAAATCCACCATGTCAAGTTCAACAAAATCACAAGGCAAGACTTTATGTAATATATATTCACGGGGCAACCTCTATAGATCCTTCTAGCAACAATGGACTCACCAACGGGGGTAGACACTTCATAAGGTTCACACAATAATTTGGGACACACATGAAGCTCAATACTAACAAACAGAGTAAATGAAAAAAGAGTGGCACTTGGATCTATTAATATATACACATCATAATAAAAAACTTTTAACATACCGATAACAATATTGAGCAGCTCATCCACTCATTGCTTCCCTTGAAGAGTATAGAATCGATTGTGACGTGGAGCACCCCCTTGTTGGCTACCTCGAGCCCTTTCATCAACATAACCACCTTGTCTTTGAGGATGACCATCCTTGCCTTTGTTTTGACTATAAAGGCAATCAACAAGGTTGTGACCTATTTTCCCACACCCATAACAAGCATTCAAATCCCTCAAGAACTTACCATGATGATTCCTTCTATATTTTGGGCATCTAGGAAAACTTGCCCCACCATTTCTGCCTTGGAACCTTGGGTTAAGTACCCCATCATTAACAAGTATCTTATTTGGATCACTAGAGGACCCTTGTCCTTGAAATTTGTGACCTTGCTAGAAGTGCCACCCTTAGTACCTTGAAAACCACCCTCAAATTGAGCCTTCTTGGACTCTCTATTTCCTCTCTTCCTAAGTGTTTTCCCTCTCAAGTTGTTTGGCATATGTCATGAGTAAGACAAATCCATATCAGTTACAAGCAAGCATTGGGTATGGTACTCTTCATTTACCAAGTCGGACACCTCCGACACAAACTTGTTCATACTTAATCTAGGGTCAGCAACCAAATGAGGAGCATACTTTGAGAGCTTATTGAACTTGAGAGCATAATCCCTCACACTCATGGAGCCTTGATTAAGATTTATAAACTCTATCATTTTGGCCTCTGTCAACTCAATAGGAAAGAATTGATTGAGGATGGCGGCTTTGAACTCCTCCCAAGGAATAGTATTATCATTTCTCCTCTTCAATTTTTATTGAGCAAACCAAATTTGGGCCACATCTTTGAGTTGGAAGGACGCTAATTCTGCCTCCTTCTCTGAATTTACCACCATGATGGATAGCATATTATACACCTCATCAATGAACTCTTGGGGATCTTCCTGTGCCTTGTACCTGTAAAACTCAGAAGGGTTCATCCTTGTGATATCCCTCACCCTTGAGGCTGGAGTAGGAGCATGAGGAGCTTTGACCGCTTGTTCAATTGGTTGGTCATAGCATGGACCAACAGAGTGATAGCATTCTGGAACTCAACTTGGGTAGCCCCCTCCATCTTGAGGAGTGGGATGAGTCAGTTGTTCCTCGATTGTACGGGCGCTTATTGGTCTCCCTCTTGGTAGCAACATGATCTAGAAGTGTTAAAGAGCATTCATTAGGGGAGGAAGCCTTATCTTTACATATAAAGCATGACATAGATCATAAAGAAGTGAAACATTTCCTAAAATGCCTCATAGCCTCCTATTTATATTTGTGGCGCGCTTTGCAATCATGAAGAAAACTCTAATCAACGTAGTGTGTTGGATTTCTGAGGACTATTATCAACCTAGTGATTTGATATCAAGCTTGTCATGGCCCAAGCCTAGGGCCTAGACGTGACACGGCGAATGAAAAATTCGGAGACAACCCAAACAAGCCTCTTAGCATATCTTGTACACATCCTTGGTTGCGAAAACAAAAATAAGACAATAATAATAGCCAATTATAAAAAGGAAAGCGGGACTAAGGAAATCTTTGATAATCGTAGAAGTATAAGAAGAGTCAAGCTTAAAAGCATGTACAACATAATATCTAACAACACCTCTACTTTAGAGTAGAGTAGGGGCCAAAACACTTCCTGGGCCACACTCGTGATAATAAGTGTTCAACATAAAAAGAGAAGTCTCAACATAGCATGAATAATGTAGCTATTGTCCTCAGAATTAAGGACTCACTGAAGCTTTCTTCAGAGTATCAAACCAGCCATGTGGAGGAGGAGGATCGATAGTAGCTCCGGACCCTACATGGTAATATCATGCAGGCATATAGTATATGTTAGTACTTGGAATGTACTAAGTATGCGGGATGCATTGTAACAAGAATCATGAGCATACTAGTCAAGATGCATAATTATAATCAATAGACGTGAGCTCAATATGACATGTATAATGAACACTTAGTTGTAACATGCTTGAGACGAATCATGCTTACATAACTTGCTCAACACAATAAAGTGGTATGCATAGTCCATCCAAATACCTTGAACTAGAGGGTGAGGTATACAACATAGTTCATAACCCCTTCTAGGAGGCAATAGGTAGTACATGAGAGTGAGGTATACAACATAGTTCATAATCCCTTCATGTAAGTATAGGATAAAGCATAGTATTAAACCGTACATGAGGCTGAGGCATACAACATAGTTCATAACCCCTTCATGTAGATATGCATAGCATTAAATCATATATGAGGGTGAGACACACAACACAATTCATAACCCCTCCATGTAGACATTCGCCTTGTACTATAAGGTGAGACATACAAAATAGTTCATAGCCCCTTCTAGTGGGCTTCACAATCCACAAACATATAAACGAAACGTAAGAGCTTATTAATGACTTGAGAATCCTTGTCATATAATTTCATCAAATACATGGTGGGCTAATGATACTTATTTAAAATCATGCAACTCAAGAGTAAACTCAATATCAGTCGACCCACTAATATTGTAGTAAAACCCTCACTTAGGGTATCTTGAAATTCAATCTAAAAATTAATAATAGTTCATAATTTTCATAGTTCACTTCATGCATAACTTCCATAGATTTAAATTAACTCATGTTATGAGATTAAAATAGATATTCATGCATAATTACTCAATAGTTGATAAACCCTAATATAATTTACATTCATAATTCATAATAAGAGATACCTATGAGAAATACAACTCAAAAACATGCAATTTTCATAAAAAGAGAATGTTGAGCTCCATGAGTGAAAGAACTCATGGATAAAGACCCACATACCTTAAACTTTGAGATTATTGAAATGAACTTCAAGGAGACTTGAAGCTTGATATGGGTTCTTGAGTTCCAATACTGAGCTTGAATTCCTTAAATTTGAATGAGAGATTTGATAAAGTCTTGGAGAGGTTCTAGAGAGGGTTTTGTGAATTCTAGAGTTTAAAAATGGCTAAGTATGGAACATATCATGTTTAAATGGACATTGGGTCATTACCCAAATGTCCCTGGATGAAACAAAAAACTGAGAAAAAACTTACACTGGTCTGCGTCAGTCCTATCTATAATGCTGACCAAATGTGAAGGACATTGTGTGCTAGTCTGCGTCCTAGCCACGTTGCACCAGGGATACGGATGCATACTAGAAAGTAATTAATTAGCAAAAATTATTTTTCGCTATGGGTCTTCTAAAATCTAGATTATACCCATTTCCCACTCATTTTTTTCTCTAATCAAGAATATGAAGTTAAATTTCTGAAATCACGTACGAATTTTGAGATTTGAAAGTTTTGGTGAAGGATGACAAAGTGGAGGTTCTCTCCCAAGGCGAAGATGATGCCCTTAGGTACTAAGGTAGGTTGTGTGTGCCTAGTGTCGATGATTTGAGGGAGTTGATTTTAAAGGAGGCCCATAATTCATCCTCTTATATTCACCCTGGTTCCACAAAACTGTATAGGGACTTGAGGGAGGTGTATTGGTGAGGTAATATCAAAAGAGATATTGCCAAGTTTATAGTTGGTTGTCATAATTGCCAACAAATGAAAGCCGAAAATCAAAAAGTTAATTCCATTAGATTCAGGTGAATAAGGCAGAGTTACTTCATGAATAATTCTTTTTTTTTCACAAAAAGTTATTAAAGATAAATATTCTCCACTTCTATAATTTTAATTCTTTTGATTTTTCTACTAA
Source organism: Solanum sejunctum (assembly GCA_025642045.1). NCBI lineage: Eukaryota > Viridiplantae > Streptophyta > Magnoliopsida > Solanales > Solanaceae > Solanum > Solanum sejunctum. The sequence continues at coordinate 6,296 of JAOTQJ010169135.1, read as the reverse complement.
GTTAATTTCAGTTTTATAAGAAATAAATGCATTGAAACCATAAACTTTGTTTCTAAGCAAATATAACTTAGTATATCTAGAAAAATTATCAATAAATGTCACATTATATCTTTTACCACCTCTAGTCATAGTTTATTTTAAGTCACCTAAATCAGTGTGAATTAAATACAATAATTCAGTTTCTCTATTTACTGAAAAATGTGACTTTGTAGTAATTTTAGCTTCAGCACATATTTCACTTATTAATATTATTTAAAGCTAGATCAAATATCAAACTAAGTTATTGCATACTTTTTAATTTATATATGAGACATTAACATGTCTTAATTTAGCATGCAATAAAGAGATAGATTCAATTATATAAGTAGAAGTAGATGCTTTTTCATTCATAATGTTAAGTATATATTAAAAGTCTTTGTTACAATAGTCTTTCCCCAAAAACATATTAGCTTTGTTCAATATGACCTTATCAGACTCAAATGATACTTTCGCTCTAGCTTTACCAAGTAAAGCGATAGAAATCAGGTTTGCCCACATTTCAAGAACGTGTAGCACATCCATAAGAACTAAAGTTTTTTCAGAAGTGAGATTCAGAAGCACTTTGCCCTTACCCAAGACTTTAGTAGTTCTTGAGTCTCCAAGGTAGACTACTTCACTATCATCCCCTATTAATTTATAAGAGGCAAATGCTTCTCGATTTGCACAAATGTGCCGAGTAGCCCCAAAGTCTACCGCTCATTCTTTTATATGTACTACAATATTCATTTGAGAAAAGATAGTTGCAATAATTTCATCTCCTTCAGCTAAATTAGCTTTGGGAGGATAGTCTTTTTCTTTGTCATTTCTCATTCTGTTCTTACACCGTGTGGCATGATGACCTGATTTTTTACAAGTGAAACAAAAGTCTTTCTTTTTCTTAAAATTAGGGTTATAAGGCTTGCAACCTCGAGACTTATTATCATACCTGTTGTTGTTGCTACTTTGGCCTTGAACTAGATTTGTCTTGAGCGCTAGCTCCTTTGATTTGAATGCCTCTCTTTTGTTGGTATCTTCAATTAGAATGTGAGCCACCATTTTCTCAATAGTGAAATTTGTTTATTTATACTTGAAGTTATTTTTATAATCATTCCATAAGTCAAGAATTTCCATAGTAATTAGTTAGGATAGTTTCTTAGACTATAGGGGAAAAAAATGAAAGCTCTCTTCTTATACATATATTTGGGAAGATGAAAATAAAGAAGAAGATCAATAAGTCAAAATAATTAATGAAAAATATAGATAAATATTACTACAATAATATTTTAAGTAGTAAGTATGTGTGTGTGTATATATATATAAGAAATAATTGAATCGTGTTGGGAATTGTCCTAAGAAACTATTTCAGCAGTGTCAAATGTTTCTCCAGGATTAAACAAGTCTTCTCTAATTATGATACAAGAATCAATAGAATATAATTACTGCAAAATAAGCAAGTCGAAAAGAGGGATTATAATGACAAGCTAAAAACCAAGAAAATATATATTAGGAGAAAGTGTAATAACTTTCATTTTCTTTTCACTCTTTGTTTTTACTCACTTCTTACTCTTGTTTTTTTCTCTTCATTTCATGTTTTGCTTCAAGAATGAAACTATACTTATACTTGTGAAAACTTGGTGATTAAGTATGGTTTATGGCCTTAAACTTGTCAAGTTTTTGGGTTTAAACTTGTCAAGCATTTGGCATTAAACTTGCCATGTTTTGGCCTTGAAAGTGCCACGTAATGGCCTTAAAATTGCCATACAAATTACCTCAAAATTATCATGGAAATGATTTTGTATTAGCCATATAAAGAGTGAATATATATCATATAATTTTTATGTTAACAAAATATTTTTATGTAATCATTAATGACTAAGTAATAACATTTAGAAATAGTTAAAATATTTTAAAATATCCAACAATAGTAACTCTATAATTCACATTTAGAAACTACAAGGAGGGATAAAATGAATAAAACATGTCAAGTTCATAAAAGGTTTAGGAGGATTGTTACAAGTCATTCATTCAAAATCCATTTTGGTATGTTCTCAAATTCGTTGATATTTTGACATAAAAAAGCTTCCCAGCATCCTAAAGCCATAACATTGATTATAATTGTCCACAGGGGAATATAACTATGTTAATATTTAAAAATCAACTTCTATTCTTAAAATTTTCATTCACCAGTATATTAATGTGCACACATGTTTTATAATACTAATTCACTAATATCTTTTTTCTTTCTCTTTTTTTCTCATCCTCTTGTTTACTACTTTTAATCCATTAACTTTGCATTCCCTTTTTATTTTCAGTGACTTAATCATACCATTATACGCTAAGTGAAAAAAAGTTCAAAGGACACAACCATATCACGAAAGAACACTTGTTTTTTTGTCGTATAGCATTTTATTTTCTTCAAGTGGAGTTGCTTTTAGTGATTAGTAGCATGTGCTTGTTGACTCCTTGTATATATATTTGGTCTTATTTATTTTACAAGACTTATTTGTTAGATTATAGTTTTTCTAGTTAATAAAAAATGCAAAGTTGAACATAATCTAGAGAGGTGACTTGGTCATCACATCTGGACAACCTAGAATAATTCTATCAATCAAGGTAGGGTTATTGAATTGATTTTTTTAAATCTAAGCCCATATACATATATACTAGTTTCTCATCGCATGCGTTGCACGTGTATATGAAGTTATATAATATATGACTTGTAAATAAGGGACAATCTTATTAGAATAATGTTTTGATTAAATAAATATAATGAAAGATTAATTAAATTATAAGTTGCAATGAATGATTGATGGTGTTCGTTACATGGGTGACTTATTCGTGAATTTCAAGATGATTGGGTTCAGCTAAACCTATCAAAATACATGAAACAAATATGAAATGAAGTGGTCAACATATATGCTTTTCTTCACTCTATATAAGGTGCATACCATATTTTTACCTTTTGAGAATACTTCTCCGTCTTATTTTATGTGACACAATTTGACTAATTGGTCTAATGTTTAAGAGAAAATAAAGACTTTTGAATTTTGTGATATAAAATAATGCTTAGATATTTGTGTGGTTGCAAATCATTTTATTAAGAATAAAATGTTATTGTGAGTTAAAATATTTCTAATTGTAGTAGATGATATTTCTTTTAAACGGACTAAATATAAAACTGTGCCACATAAAATAGGATAGAGAAAGTAATATTGTTCACCATAATCTACATATTGATACAAAAATAAATTTATATATAATTTATTTCTCTACAGTAGCTATCCATACAAAATAAGCAGTGAACACAAATTCTTTGAAAATCATCAAGTTGTGAAATTAAGTACATAGGGGATAAAATTAAGCAGACATCACTTTCTTCTCATTTAAGTTGCGAAATAATATTAGGTAATGGTAAGTTATTATTATTATCATTATTTTATTTTTAGAGTAACTATATCATATTATAAAAAGTGCATCCAACTATTTATATATGTTAATTTTTGGAGAGTCAAAAATCATAATATGAGGTAAATATGATCATACCTCTTCTAATAGCTAGAATGAGAAATATCTTAACTTTATATTCTAGGAAATAGTTTCAGATTTTAAAAAAAAATATTCTCATTTTTAGTGACTCGGAAAAGAAATCCTACAACTTCTAAAATTAGTCCATTCAAAATAAAAATCCAAAGTAAAATGAAATGTAGCATCTATATCGATGCTACAAACTCATTAGCATGAAACATCACTTCCTCCCAGGCAAGCAAAACACTTTCAAGTTTCAATTATTGTTGTCATGATAATTTTTTGCATGATTTGTGCTCTGAAAGATGATTTTAAGGTTGTCATTGGCATTAGGTTATCAGTCATTCTCCTTCCTACCCTTGCCACACCCCATCGGAAAGAATGTGTGATGTTTATGGGATGACAGCGTTGCGACTTGTATACTTCAAAGAATGACACCTAACCAGCCATCTGTAAGACTAATATCACTTTCTTCATTTCAAAAAGGTGATGAATATTTGGAAGAAAAGAAAGTAAGAATAGGAATGCCTAGGTGTAATCGGAAGAAGAGAGATCAGGAAGGCGTCGAACTTGTTAGGTGTTTTGTGGCAAAAAATAATGGTATGTGTTTGATTGTTTTAAAGTGTAAAAATGCGAAAAGTTGCATCTATATGAGCAGTCTTGAATGTTGCATCTGTTCAAAGTGCAGGGACGGTGGTGGTGACTTTTGCAAAGGATAGGGCGTGGGAAAAGGGCCAAAGAAATTAGCATTAAGTCTTTTTAAAATAGGGGCATTGTAGTAATTTAATTGTAGAGTTTTTTTAATGAAAGAGTAGTTTAGCAATGGTTTTTAGTTGTTGTTTTTTAAGTGTGGATGGTTTTTAGTTTTTTGTGTTTCTTTTTCTAAGTTAGGGATATTTTAGTAATTTGACTTTAGGATTTTAGAGTTGGTACTTTTAACATAGTATGATATATATATACACACACACATACTTCCCGTGATAAAGAAAAGTTGGGTATAGAATTTCAGTTTTCTACTAGAACATGTAGAGTCTAGAATTTTACACATGTAATTGATGGTGTATATATGTAGAACTTTATGTTGAATTAATATTATGTAAATTAATTCTACATACATTAATTAATGTAATGCAAAAGAGAAAGAAGATAAAATAAAATACGTTATTAAGGAAAAAATGTTTCCGTTCTAATATGTTTAGACTAATTACTCTTTTCTTTACAATAACTCCTCTTGTAAATCTTATGTAAAGAGTGTGTGAACATTATAACACCAACAAACCAAAAAGAGAAAAAAAATCCTTCTTTCTTCTTCTTGAATATTTTTGGGCAATTGGTTTTGAGCAAACTCCAACTTTCAATCACGAGTGCACGTGTTTAAGAGTAGCTGTGGAACCTTTGGTAGTGACCGACTAGAGCAATTTGTACCAGAGTCAGGCCGAAATCACTTTCAAGGCAGTAGCTTGCCACGACACAGTATTTGTGATAAGTTATTTAATTTTAGTCCAATATCAATATTGTAGTTATTTAATTTTAATGCAATATCAATATTATAGTATTTTTTCCAACAATTTTAAAGCGATTTCCTTACATACAATATTGATAATTGACTATTTTCTTGAACAAAACTTTTTCTGATTTGTCAAAGCTTGATGCAAATATGGTGGCTAATAAAACATATTAGGTGTTAGATAAAGGTGCTTCAAAACATCTTTGTGCCAACAAGGAGTTATTCTATGAACTTGAGGAGTCCAATAATGATGAATGTGTTGATATGGATAACTCCACTACTGCTGGAGTTATGGGTAAAGGAAATATTTTACTTCAATTAACTTCTGAAAAAACTTTAGCCTTGAACAATGTTTGTACGTACCCTCCCTCCGTAGAAACTTAGTTTTCGGAGCAATTCTCAACATAGCAAACCTTAAACTTATTTTTGAAGCTAATAAAATAATAATTTCTCATGGAGGAGGCTTTATTGGGAAGGGATATCGTAGTGGAAGTTTATTTGTACGAAACATTGTTCAAGAGATTGTCAATAATGCAAGTATTTTCAATTCTGCTTATATTGTTGACTCTATTAATTTGTGGCATGATAGAATAGGTCATATTAATATTGATTCTATTAAAAGACTTAGAAAAATAAAATTATTCTATGATAAAAATTAATGATTTTTCTAAGTGTCCTCTGTGTGTAGAAGCAAAACATGCCAAGAAACCTTTCAAACTTATTATTGATCGAAAGATTGAATTACTTGAATTAGAACATTCAGACTTAGCATATTTCAAGAATACTGTGAGTAAAGGTGAAAAAAAGTATTATATTATCTTTATTGATGACTTTTCTAGATATAATAAGGTATATCTTCTTAAGTCTAAAGATGAGGCTGAAAGTATGCTCTTGAAATTCAAAGCAGAAGTGGAAAATCAATTAGGTAGAAAGATCAAAAGATTTAGATCTGACAGAGGTGGTGAATATAGTACTAAAACTCTAGAAAAGTTTTGTGAGAAAAATGGTATTATACATGAGGTTAGTGCTCCTTATACTCCCCAATAAAATGGTGTAGCCGAAATGATGAATTCTATTCTATCTGACAATATGGGGGGAAGGGGGGAAGCTGTCTTGTTTGCATATTATATTCTTAATAGATTCCCTCATAAGAAGTTAGAAAAGACTTTATATCATACACATATTCTTGGTCACAAAAGCAAAATAGAACAACATAAGAAACGTAAACAAGAGAAATTAGGACTAA
>JAOTQJ010169107.1:0-25749 GCA_025642045.1 Solanum sejunctum | reverse complement strand
CAGCCTCATAATAGCCTACAAAGTGCAACACATAATAATTCTACACAACATACAAATAGGTGGCATAACGTTACATCCCTTCGCTACATTTCGACGTCGACAATTACAAATCTGTTCCAACTTTAACCAAAAATAGACCTAAAAATTTGCAAAAATAGTTCTAAAGAATATTGATAACATGAAACAACAATCTCTGATTATCTGCCTATAAGTTCATATTAAGAGCACAATTATGATATCGTACAACAACTCATTTTTGCGGACTATAAAAATGGTGAAGAATACTTGTTATATCACTACAAAACTAAACTTTGTTAAAAACATAGACTTTACTTCATAATCCATCCAACCAATAAGAGAAAAGGCTCTTAATAAACAAGAAATGTTCATAAAAATCTTTGGAACACATGTTGTCCATAATCCCTGCACAAGGGTAACCAGTCTACTTCTCTTGTTTTTCATGAAAAACCATACCAAATACACAAGTATCTTTACTTACCTTTACCTTCAAGTTGTAGGGCCTCTACAAGAAACCTAAAAGTCTCTTATGGCTTCTTATAAAGTCAAGAAAGAGTTGAGAGAAAACTTGAAAAAACAATCTGATTTTTTGCTCAAGTTAAGTTACTTGAGTCAACTGCTTATAAGCCCCTTTTAAAGGAGCACTTGACCAACTTATTAGCTAAGCCTTATTTTATTAAGTTAATAGTGTATTATTTTGCCTCTTTCACTTGCGCATTATTGGGTTGCAAATTAATGGACCTTGGCTGCTCATTTTTTGCTTTTCCATTTACTTAATTTGGGCCCAAATCGTCAAGTGGGTTGTGATATACTTGGGCCCTTTTATTATTCATCTTTGACTGTAAATATTGTCCATTTACAATTCTAAAATATGGACTCAAGTCACACCATTAACTCGGACTTTATTCATTATTGGACTTGAATAAATTCGGTGTCAGGCCTCATCTTCGTCTAGCTAGAAAATTTAAGCTAAGCAATTAGGTGACTCACCTGTTAGTTTCCTAAGTCCTACAAACACCTCAATTCTCTTACTTCATTTAAGGCCTCTACCTCTACAATTTGGCTTAAAATTTATATACACTCACTCGTCTTAAACGTTAGACGCACATATAATCCTCTATTCTGAAACTAAAGCACTTTTAAAAATGGTCGCTAAATTGGCCAAGCCACATCATATTCCATTTGTATAGAACTAGTATATGTAAGGTGTGGGGTGTTACATCCTCTCCCCCAAAACATTGTCCTCGAATATTAGCATAATTGGATAGCTTAACGAGGTTCAAACCTTTGCTTAAACACACTTTTAACAACACAACAAGTACTCAAACACACATACCTATTAATGCCCCAACTCTGCCTATTGTACTTCCTCTTTAGCTCCAAATAAGTAAGGATATTTTAATTTCATCGCATCATCAGCTTCTCATGTTATCTCTTCTGCCTGCTGGTTCCTCCAAAATACTTTTACTGAAGCTATTTCTTTATTCCTTAGCTTCTTAACTTGACAATCTAGAATAGCAATAGGTAACTCTTTATAGGTGAGATATAATGTAACTTGCACATCGTCAATAGGAGTGATACAGAATGGGTCACATATGCATTTATGAAGCATTGAGACATAAAAAGCTGGATGAACTATTGAAAGCTCTTGGGGTAGCTCCAATTCATATGCAACTTGCCGAAACTTCTTTATAATATTATATGGCCCTATGTAACATGGGCTCAGTTTTGCTTTCTTACCAAATCTCATAAACCCTTTTAATAGAGATTCCTTTAAGATTACACAATCCCTTACTTACAATTCCAGTCCTCTCTTTCTGCATCCGCATATGATTTGTGATAACTTTGGGCTATTTTTAGCCGATGATTTATTATCCTAACTTTTTCCATGGTTTGTTGTACTAGATCTGGCCAAAGTAAGGTGGTTTCACCTACTTCAAACCATCCAATTGGTGACTTACATTTTCTTCCATGCAAAACTTCATAAGGTGCCATCTTGATACTCGAGTGGTAGCTATTATTATAAGCAAATTCAATAAGTGGCAAATGATCCACCCAACTACCTTTAAAGTCCAATGCATAAGCTCGCAACATATCTTCAAGTGTTTGAATAGGCATTCTACTTAACCATTTGTTTGATGGTGGAAAGCTGTACTCAAATTCACTTTTTTCCTTAAACTTCTGTGGGAGGACTTCCAAAATCTTGTAGTGAATTGAGCTCCTCGATTAGATATAATAGAGATTGGGACTCTATGTAGCCTGGATATCTCTTTCAGGTATAGCTTGGTATACTCTTTAGCTGTATAATCACTCTTTATCGGTAAGAAGCGTGCTTAATTTGTGAGTCTATCAACTATTACCCATATGGAGTCAAACTTCTGAAATGAGAGAGGCAACCTAGTAACAAAATCCATATTTATCATATCCTACTTTCACATTGGGAGCTTTATACATTGCATATAACCTCCTGGCTTTTGGTGCTCTACTTTGACTTGTTGGCAATTTAGACATTGAGACACAAATTCTTCAAGGTCCTTTTTCATGCCTCCCCACCAAAGCATTCCCTTCAGGTCAAGATATATCTTAGTTGATCCTGGATGGATGGAAAATCTAGAATGATGAGCTTCTTCCATTATCCTCTTTCTTAGTCCATTAATATAAGGTAAAAACAATCTATTTTGGCAATAAAGTACTCCATTTTGTGTAAGGTTAAAGCCCTTTATCATACCCTGACTCACCTTTTCTTTAAGTCATCGTAAAACAGGATCCTCAAACTATTTTTCTTTAACCTCCATTACCAATGAAGACTCTGCAGCATTATGCACAATTACCCCATCCTTTGGAGTTTCAAGAAGGTGAACTCCCAAACTAGCTAGTTGTCATAGATCCTTAGCCACACCTTGATTTACCATGGCCTGATAACTAATATTCAATACTGGAATTGATTGAAGAGTTGGTGATTCTGCATCCATATCCATTACTCTAACTAAATGATATATAAACCCCTTAGATATCATCTTTCGTACCTTAAAACAAGAAATAAACCTCCCCTTTGGTGCCCTAACATTTCCTTCTTATTCAAGAACTGCCTCATTTGGAAAGTGGAAGTACACTCTCTTAGTTCGACATTTCACTATGGCATAGAAAAAAAGCTAACCAATCTATACACATTATTGCATCGAATTCCATTTCTAGCTCAATAAGGTCAGCCAGTGTGTCACGGTCACAAACAATTACTACATAGTCATAATAAACCCTTCTAGCCATAATAGATTCACCAATTGGTGTAGCAACTTCAAATCTTTCGTTCAGTAATTCGGGTGTTCTCTTAAGCTTCCTAACAATTACTAGAGTGATGTATGATAATGTAGAACAAGGGTCAATTAATGCATATACATTATGTGAAAAGATGGACAATATACCTATGACCACATGGGGTGAAGCTTTCAAATTTTATCTACTCCCCAGAGCATAAGTGTGAATCTGGACTCCACTGGAGCTAGCTACCCCTTTTACAACTCTACCATGACCTGTAGGTGCTTGTTGACTCCTACCTAATGGAGGAACAAATGATGATGATGCAGCGGCTAACATAGTAGACTATGTTATATCACCCATATGCCTCCTCAAGAAATTAGTTATCATATGCCCTGCGCACCACACCAATAACAAACGTTTATAATAACATGATATATACTAGAATCGCTTTTTCCACACTATTTACAGGGCTGCCTAGGAGTCATTCACTGGCCTGCTGAATATCCTGTTATTCGTGGACCTTGTCCTTCACTTCTTGGACCAAACTGATTACTTCTAGATCCCTGAAGTTATGGTGGAGCACTGGCTGTAGGGTAGGAAGATGAGGGACTAGGTATTCTATTAGAAAATCGAGGCTTGAGCTCACCTTGGGGCGGTCTAAACTGCCCTGTAGACCTGACCCTCTTTGACTGTGCCCTTTCTAACTATCATGTCCTTCTCCTTTGCCTCTGATCCTCTAGTATCTGTGCAAAAGCTTGCATCCTCACTATATCCATGTATTTATTGAAAGAGGCAATGGTAAAATCTCTAACCAGATACAAATTCAATCTATCCACATATTGATGAACTCTATCTGCCATAATAGCAACTATATTAGGAGCATACCTGGCCAGGGAAATAAATTGAAGGCTATACTACCACACACTCATATTCTCTTAGTGGAGGTTCTACAACTGATCTACAAGGGCCTCTCTAATTTCTAATGGCAGGTAAGGGTTAAGAAATGCCTTTGAACTCTTTCTAAGTAGTTGGAGGTACATCTATATCTTTGGATTGCTTCCACGCTTCATACCACAACATAGCCACACCTTTCAATCGGTAAGTTGCTAGCTCAACAACTTCTGTACCACTCACATGCATAACATCTAATATGCATTGGATCTAATCAGTAAAGTCTGGGGGATCTTCATTAGGATTTGACCCGATGAAGGATGGAGGGTACAAATTAAGAAAGTCATGTATCCTCATTCTAGCTGCCCTATTCGCACTACCTGCACCTATAGCTGGGCCTTCATGTGTTTGACCTTGGCCAGCAACTATAAGAACCAATAGTTGGATTGCATTTCTCAGATCCTGCATGGTAGAATCGATAGGTTGTTCTAGGAGAATTTCACTACTTCTTGGTTTATCAGAAGCTAGAGGAGTTAGAGATATCTGTGACAAAGACTCATTTTGAGCCTCATTTCGTTATCTCATCTAACTAGGTATACCAACCACCACTTCTACTTCTTTACCTTTACCTTTGCTTTTCCTGGTTTCTGGTATACTTACTATACAAAATAATTTAGAGGTTAGAAATAATCCACCTATTACACTTGGCTCTATAGCACGATCCAAAGAATGAAAAGAAAGTAACAACTCCTACTTATAAATGTGGTGTATAACACATCGATAAACAAGACTCTACATAGACATAGCTTTGTATACTCCCTAGGATGACCTGCTCTGATACCACTTTTGTCACGACCAAAGTCCAGTTAAGGCGAACGAGCACCCATTGTCGATGAGGCTCGAGAGAACCAACCTGTATCCATGCGCTTTCTATATTTATGTATATATTATAAGGAATTTCTACATTCAACATGCTTTCAAAAAAGTAAATAGTAATAACAAGCCAAAAGGAAATGTATATGACTAGGTCGTTGGGGCCACGTTGTCTAAAGTATGATACATGACCACACTTTAATTTACATAGTCTACAAAGCCTCTAGATAAGGAAAATTATTTGATAAGGGTCGGGACAGAACCTGCCTCGACTACTTATACAATACAAAAATATAAACTCTAGACACACAAAGCTCTGAAGCAATTTGGAGCTCAGTAATAACAACTGGATATCCTGTACTCCTACTGGGGAGATCTACTAGTGCCTGCAAATGCAGCATGAAATGCAGGTCCAGCATAAGGGATGTACATATAAGATAATGTACTGAATATATAAGACAAAAAATATTTTATATGAAGTAACAACTCAAATGAAACAATGCACTGGTATAAGGATAAGAGACCACCTTTAGGTATACTATTGAATCATGTACTTTATATTTTTTTATAGTACTTTACCTTTATAGTATAATCTGTGCACAACATGTAATATAAATAACCATCCAATCAGTGGTGAATCTATATCGAAATCGGCCCTTGCTAGGATTTTTCTATCACCCTAGGACTACCCCCCGTAATGGAATTGACCCTGGCTAGGTGATTTTTCACCCATTTGGGTTACCACCTATCAATAAGCAATATACTTTATCTTTTATTTATCTTTGAGATGATTCTTTTGGTGATCATAGTATTTTAGCTGTAGGACTGCAGATGTAGTAAATGACATGCAAATAACCATACAAGACAATACTACAATGAAAAGATTGAGTTACACAAATAATGAAATGCGTATGAGATGAAACAACTCGTGAACTTTATTTAGCAACAAGAACCCATGTGTCTTCGTATCCAAGTATGTATGCAGATTTGAAGTTGACAATGTATGGGAACATATGAACATATCAAAGAGTGGAGACACAGTTATTAGTTGTGTCAGTGTTGGTAAGTGCCTTTATGCTCCAAGGAGGGATCTACATTTCATGTCAAGTAATACGAAATCAAGTAGCCTTACATACCTCGTTGTACGACCTCGCTATTGCCTAGAAGTAACCTTCCTTTCCTCCAAATATTTATTTACAATATAATAGGTGGTAAAACTACCATTAGCAACCAATAGATACATCTTGGCACCCCAATCTCATAAGAAAATAACACATAGGTAGCAAGCGTATAATTATAAACCCGAGCGTATTCTTTCAACTTTTCCACCTATAATAGTATTTTCTAATACACATTATCATATACATATCATGTGCAGCCTATTTTAGTGCCATAATAGCCTTACAACAGCCAACAAAGCACAACACATTACAATTCTACACAACATACAAATAGGTGGCATAAGTTACATCCCTTCGCTAAATTTTGACGTCGACAATTCCAAACCTCTTCTAACTTTAACTAAATAGTATCCACAATATATACAAATAATAACAATCCTAAAATAGTGCAAAAATATTTCTAAAGAATATGGAGAATGTGAAACAACAATCTCAGATTAAGAGTGCAATTACGATATTATACAACAACTCATTTTTGTGGACTGTAAAAATGGTGAAGATCCTTGTTATATCACTAGAAAACTAAATATTGTTAAAAACATTAACTTTACTTCATAATCCATCTAACCAAGAAGAAAAAAGCCTCTTAATTAACAAGAAAATTTCACAACAATCTTTGGAACACATGTTGTCCATAATCCCTGCACAAGTGTAACCAGTCTACTTCCCTTGTTTTTCATGAAAAACCATACAAAATACACAAGTATATTTTCTTACCTTCACCTTCAAGTTTTATATCCTCTCCAACAACCCTAAAAGTCTCTTGTGGCTGCTTGTAAAGTGAAGAAAGAGTTGAGAGAAAACTTAGAAAAACAATCTGATTTTTTTCTCAAGTTAAGTGACTTGGGTGAGCTGCTTATAAGCCCATTTTAAAGGAGAATTTGACCTACTTAATCTTACATTTTAAACCTCATTTTATAAAGTTAATAAATGTACTATTTTTATCCTTTTCCTTGGGCCTTATTGGGTTGCAAATTGATGGGCCTTGGCTGCCTATTTTTCTCTTTTTCATTTACTTAATTTGGGCATAAATTGTCAAGTGGGTTGTGATGTACTTGGGCCTTTTTATTATTCGTGTTGGGCAATAAATATTGTCCATTTAAGATGATAAAATGTGGTCTCAAGTCACACCCTTAACCCGAACTTTATTCATTGTCGACCGTGGACAAATTCAATGTCGAGCCTCATCTCCGTCTAGCTAGCAAATTTAAGCTAAACAAGTAGGTGACTCACTGCTAGTTTTCTAAGTCCTATAAGCACCTCAATTCTCTCACTTCATTTAATGCTTCTACCTTCCCAATTTAGCTTAAAACTTATATACACTTACTCCTCTTAAATGTTAGACGTACATATAGTCCTTTATTCTGAAACTCAAGCACTTTTAAAAATGGTCGCTAAATTGGCCAAGCCACATCATGTTCCATTTGCATAGAAGTAGTACATGTAAGGTGTGGGGTGTTACATCCTCCTCCCTTAGAAACATTCATCCTCGATTGTTTGCATAATTGGCTAGCTTAACCAGGTTCAAACCTTTGCTTAAACAAACTTTTGACAACACAACTAGTACTCGAAAACACATACCTATTAATGCCCTCACTTTGCCTATTGTACTTCCAATTTAGCTTCAAATAAGTAAATGTATTTTTATTTCATCGCGTCCTCAGCCTCCCATGTTATCTCTTCTGCCTGCTAGTTCCTCCAAACTACTTTTACTGAAGCTATTTCTTTATTCCTTCGCTTCTTAACTTGATGATCTAGAATAGCAGCTGGTGCCTTTTCATAGGTGAGCTCTTCTGTAATCATCAATAGGAGTGATATGGGATAAGTCACCTATGCATTTTTGAAGTATTGAGACATGAAAAACTAGATGAACCATTGAAAGCTCTTTGGGTAGCTCCAATTCATATGTAACTTCCCCAAACTTAATAATTTTATATAGCCCTATGTAACGTTGGCTCAGTTTTTCATTCTTACCAAATCTCATAACCCCTTACATTGGAGATACCTTTAGGAATACACAATCCCCTACTAACAATTTTAGTCCTCTCTTTCTAGCATCTGCATATGATTTGTTTCTAGCCGCTGCTGTATTACCCTAATTTTTTCCATGGCTTGTTATACTAGATGTGGCTCAAGCAAGATGGTTTCACCCAATTCAAACCATCTAATTGGCGACCTATACTTCCTTCCATACAAAGCTTCATAAGGTGTTATCTTGATACTCGAGTGGTATTTATTATTATTGGCAAATTCAATAAGTGGCAAATGATCCACCCAACTACCTTTAAAGTCCAATGCATAAGCTGGCAACATATATTCAAGTGTTTGAATAGTGCATTTTGCTTGACCATTTGTCTGATGGTAGAAAGCTGTACTCAAATTCACGTTTGTCCATAAACTGCTGTGGAAAGACTTCCAAAACCTTGCAGTGAATTGAGCTCCTCGATCAGATATAATAGAGAATAGACTCTATGTAGCCTGACTATCTCTTTCAGGTATAACATGGTATACTCTTCAGTTGTATAATCACTCTTAACTGGCAAGAAGCATCTTGAATTTGTGCCTCTATCAACTATTACCCATATAGAGTCAAACTTTTGAAATGAGAGAGGCAACCCAGTAACAAAATCCATATTTATCATATCCCACTTCCACGTTGGAAGCTTTATACATTGCATATAACCTCCTGGCTTTTGGTGCTCTATGTTGACTTGTTATCAATTTAGACATTAAGCCACAAATTTTGCAAGGTCCTTTTTCATGCCTCCCCACCAAAACATTCCTTTCAGGTCATGATATATCTTAGTTGATCCTGTATGGATGGAAAATCTAGAATGATGAGCTTCTTCCATTATCCTCTTTCTTAGTCCATTAATATCAGGCATACATAGTCTATTTTGGCAATAAAGTACTCCATTTTGTGTAAGGTCAAAGACTTTTATCGTACCCTGACTCACCTTGTCTTTAAGTCATCGTAAAACAGGATCCTCAAACTATTTTTCGTTAACCTCCATTACAAATGAAGACTCCGCAGCATTATGCACAATCACCCCATCCTTTGGAGTTTCAAGAAGGTGAACTCCCAAACTAGCTAATTGTCATAGATCCTTAGCCACACCTTAACTTACCATGGCCTAATAACCAATATTCATGATTGCCTTGTGACTCAGAGCATCATCTACTACATTTGCTTTCCGTTGATGGTATAATATATCAATATCATAATACTTTATTAGCTCTAGCCATCTTCGGTGCCTTAAATTTAGGTCTTTCTACTTAAATATGTACTACAGGCTCTTACGATCAGTATATATGTCAATGTGAACCCCATACAGATAGTGGAGCCATATTTTTTTAGAGCAAACACAATTGCCGTTAGCTCAAGGTGATGTGTTGGATAGTTTCTCTCATTTAGTCGTTGTTGTCTAGAGGCATAAGCAATTACCCTACCATGTTGTGTCAGTACACACCCTATGCCAACTCCTAAAGCATCATAATACACTGTATACCCTTCGGTGCCTTCTGGAAGTACTCGCACAGGTGTGAAAGTTAGCTTATTTTTCATCTCTTGGAAGCTCTATTCATAAGAATCACTCCATTGGAACTTGGTTGCTTTATATGTCAACTTTTTTAGAGGTGCAGAAATAGAAGAAAAACCTTCAAGAAACCTTCTATAATAACTTGCCAACAATAGGAAGCTCCGAACTTCCATGGGTGTTGTTGGCCTTGGCCAATCTTTCACAGCCTCTATCTTTTGTTAATCAACCCTTATTCCTTCACCAGACAAAATATGACCCAAGAATGCCACTGATTTTAGCTAAAAATCACATTTAGAAAACTTGGCATACAAATGTTGATCACCAAGAACTTGTAATACCTGTCGTAAATGATTTGCATGGTCTTCTTCTGACCTTGAATATACCAAAATATCATCTACAAATACTATCACAAATACATCCAAGAATTGCTTGAGTATCCTGTTCATCAAATCCATAAAAACTACTGGTTTATTCGTTAGCCCAAATGACATAACAATAAATTCAAAGTGACCACAACGTGTCCTGAAAGTTATCCTGGGTATATCTTTCTCCTTCACCCTCACTTGGTGATAACGTAATCTCAAATCAATTTTATCAAAGCATTTGGTATCCTGTAATTGATCAAATAAATCATCAATCCTTGGGAGGAGGTATTTATTCTTAATTCTTACCCTATTCAATTTTCGATAGTCGATACACATTATCAAGGTGCCATCCTTTTTATGTACAAATAACACTGGTGCACCCCAATGGGACACACTAGGTCTTATAAAACCCTTCTCCGATAAGTCTTTTAACTACTCTTTTAACTTAAGTAATTCTATCAGGGCCATTCTATATGGAGGGATGGAAATAGATTGAGTGCATACCAAAATCTACTTCTCATTCTAGAGGTAAACCTAGAAGACATTCAAGAAACACATCAACAAATTCATTCACTACAGGAACTGATTGAAGAGTTAGTGATTCCGCATCCATATCCATTACTCTAACTAAATAGCATATAAACCCCTTATATATCATCTTTCTTGCCTTAAAACAAGAAATAAACCTCTTCTTTGGTGCCCCAATATTTTCTTCTTATTCAAGAACTGCCTCATTTGGAAAGTGGAAGTACACTCTCTTAGTTCGGCATTCCACTATATCATAGAAAAAAAGCTAAGCAATCTATACACATTATGGCATCGAATTCCATTTCTAGCTCAATAAGGTCAGCCAGTGTGTCACGGTCACAAACAGTTACTACACAGTCATAATAAATCTTTCTAGCCATAATAGATTCACCGGTTGGTGTAGAAACTTCAAATGGTTCGTTCAGTAATTTGGATGTTCTCTTAAGCTTCCCAACAACTACTGGAGTAATGTATGATAGTGTAGAGCAAGGGTCAATTAATGCATATATATTATGTGAAAAGATGGACAATGTACCTATGACCACATTGGGCAAAGCTTTCAAATTTTACCGACTCCCCAAAGCACAAGTGCAATTTTGGACTCTGCTAGAGCTAGCTTCCCCTCTTACAACTCTACCACGACCTGTAGGTGCTTGTTTACTCCTACCTAATGGAGGAACTGATGATTATGATACAATAGCTAACATAGTAGACTGTGCTATATCACCCATATGCCTCCTTAAGCAATTTGTTCTAATATGCCCTGCGCACCACACCAATACACAAGCGTTTAGACTAACATGACATATACTAGAATCACTTCTTCCACACTGCTTACAAGGCTTCCTAGGAGTCATTTGCTGGCCTGGTGAATATCTTGTTATTCGTGCACCTTGTCCTTCACTTCTTGGACCAAGTTGAGTACTTCTAGACCCCTGAAGTTATGGTGGAACATTGGCTGTAGGGTAGGAAGATTAGGGCCTAGGCAGTCTATTAGAAAATCAAGGCCTAAGCTCACCTTGGGGTGGTGTAAACTGCCCCGTAGACGTCGCCCTCTTTAACTGTGTCCTTTCTAACTCTCATGTCCTTCTCCTTTGCCTCTGATCCTCTAGTATCTGTGCAAAAGCTTGCATCCTCACTATATCCATGTCTTTATTCAAAGAGGCAACGGTAAAATCTCTAACTAGATACAAATTCAATGGATCCACATATCGATGAACTTTATCTGCCATAGTAGCAACTACATTAGGAGCATACCTGGCCAGGGAAATAAATTGAAGGCTATACTCCCACACGCTCATATTCCCTTAGTGGAGGTTCTACAACTGTTCTACACGGGCCTCTCTGATTTCTAAAGGCAGGTAATGGTCAAGAAATGCCTCTTTAAACTCTTTCTAAGTAGTTGGAGGTGCATCTATATCTTTGGATTACTTCCACGCTTCATACCATAATATAGCCACACCCTTCAATTTGTATGCTGCAAGCTCAAAAACTTCTATACCACTCACATGCATAACATCTAATGTGCGTTGGATCTAATTAGTAAAGTCTTAGGGATCTTCATTGGGATTTGACTCGGTGAAGGATGGAGGGTCCAAATTAAGAAAGTCACATATCCTCGTTCTAGCTACCCTATTCGCACTACCTGCACCTATAGCTGGGCCTTCCTGTGTTTGACATTGGCCAACAACTATAAGAACCAATAGTTGGACTGTATTTCTCAGATCCTGCATGGTAGCATCGATAGGTTATTCTAGGAGAATTTCACTACTTCCTGGTTCATCAGAAGCTAGAGGAGTTAGAGATGTCTGTGACAAAGACTCATCTTGAGCCTCATTTTATTGTCTCACCCAACTAGGTATACCAACCACTACTTCTACTTCCTTGCCTTTAGCTTTGCTTTTCCTGGTTTCTGGTATACTTACTATACAAAATAATTTAAAGGTTAGAAATAATCCACCTATTACACTTGGCTCTATGGCACGGTCCAAAGAATGAAAAGAAAGTAACAACTCCTAAATGCCACGTAGCCTCTTGCTTATAAATGTGGTGTATAACACATCTATAAGCAAGACTCTACATATACACAACTTTATAGACTCCCTAGGATGACCCGCTTTGATACCACTTTTGTCACGACCAAAGTCCAGTTAAGGTGAACTAGCACCCGTTATCGATAAGGCTCGAGAGAACCAACCTATATCCATGTGCTTTCTATGTATATTATAAGAGATTTCTATATTCAACATGCTTTTAAAAAAGTAAATAGTAATAACAAGCCAAGAGCGAATGCATATGACTAGGCCGTTGAGGCCAGGTTGTCTAAAGTATGATACATGATCACACTTTAATTTACATAGTCTACAAAGCCTCTAGATAAGGAAAAGTATTTAATAAGGGTCGGGATAGGCCCTGCCTCGACTAATTGTATAATACAAAAATATAAGCTCTAGACATACAAAGCTATGAAGCAATCTGGAGATCGGTAACAACAGCTGGATATCCTATACTCCTACTGGGGAGATCTACTAGTGCCTGTACATGCAGCATGAAATGCAGGTCCAACATATGGGACGTCCGTACAAGATAATGTACTGAAAAGGTAAGACAAAAAATATTTTATATGAAGTAACAACTCAAATAAAACAATGCACTGGTATAAGGATAAGAGACCACCTTTAGTTATACTGTTGAATCATGTACTTTATATTTTTTATATTACTTTACCTTTACAGTATAATCTTTACATATGTAATACAAATGACCAGCTAATTAGTAGTAAATCTATATAAGAATCGGCCCCTGCTAGGATTTTTCTATCACCTTAGGACTACCCCCATAATGGAATCGACCCTGGCTAGGTGATTCTTCAACCATTTGGGTTACCAATCATCAATAAGCAATATACTTTATCTTTTATTTATCTTTGAGATGATTCTTTTGGTGATCATAATATTTGAGTTGTAGGACTGCAGATGTAGTATATGACATGCAAATAACCATATAAGGCAATACTACAATGAAAAGATTATGTTACACAAATAATGAAATGCGTATGAGATGAAACAACTCGTGAACTTTATTTAGCAACAAGAACCCATGTGTCTTTGTATTCAAGTATGTATGCAGATTTGAAGTTGACAATGTATGGTAACATATGAACATATGAAAGAGTGAAAACACGACTAATAGTTGCGTCAGAGTTGGTAAGTGCCTTTATGCTCCAAGGAGGGATTTATATTACATACCAAGTAATACTAAATCAAGTAGCCTTATATACCTCATTGTACGACTTCGCTATTACCTCGAAATAGCCTTCCTTTTATCCAAATATTTATCTACAATATAATAGGGGATAAAACTACCGTTAGCAACCAATAGATACATTTTGGCACCCCAATCTCATAAGAAAACAACACACGGGTAGCAAGCGTATAATTATAAACCCGAGAGTATTCTTTCAACCATTCCACCTCTAATCGTATTTTCTAATACATATTCTCATATACAAATCATGTGCAGCCTGTTTTAGTGACATAACTCTCTTAGAACAGCCCACAAAGGACAACACATTACAATTCTACACAACATACAAATAGGTGGCATAACATTACATCCCTTCGCTACATTTTGACGTTGATAATTCCAAACCTGTTCTAAATTTAACCAAACAGTATCCATCAAATATACAAATAATAACAGTCCTAAAATAGTGCAAAAATTATTCTAAAGAATATAGAGAATGTGAAACAACAATCTCAGATTATCAGCCCACAAGTTCTAATTAAGAGCACAATTACGATATCATACAACAACTCATTTTTGTGGACTGTAAAAATGGTGAAGCATCTTTGTTATATCACTATAAATTAAACCTTGTTAAAAACATAAATTGTACTTCATAGTCCAGCTAACCAAGAAGAAAAAAGCCTCTTAATTAACGAAAAAATTTCACAACAATCTTTGGAACACATGTTGTCTATAATCCCTGCACAAGTGTAACTAGTATACTTCCCTTGTTTTTCATGAAAAACCATACAAAATACACAAGTATCTTTTCTTAACTTTACCTTCAAGTTTTAGAGCCTCTCCAAGAACCATAAAAGTCTCTTGTGGCTAATTGTAAAGTGAAGAAAGAGTTGAGAGAAAACTTAGAAAAACAATCTGATTTTTTTCTCAAATTAAGTGACTTGAGTGAACTGCTGATAAGCCCCTTTTAATGGAGAACTTGGCCTACTTACTCGTACATCTTAAGCCTCTTTTTATCAAGTTAATAATGTACTATTTTTTCTATTTTCCTTGGGATTTATTCGGTTGTAAATTGATGGGCCTTAGCTGCCCATTTTTCTCTTTTTCATTTACTTAATTTAGGCCTAAAAAGTTAAGTGGGATATGATGTACTTGGGCCTTTTTATTATTTATATTGGGCAATAAATATTGTCCATTTAAAATGCTAAAATGTGGTCTCAAGTCGCACCTTTAACCCAGACTTTATTCATTGTCGAACGTGGACAAATTTGGTGTCGGGTCTAGTCTCCGTCTAGCTAACAAATTGAAGCTAAGCAAGTAGGTGACTCACTGCTAGTTTCCTAAGTCCTACAAGCACCTCAATTCTCTCACTTCATTTAATGCTTCTACCTCCCCAATTTAGCTCAAAACTTATATACACTTACTCGTCTTAAACGTTAGACGTACATATAGTCCTCTATTCTAAAACTCAAGCACTTTTAAAAATGGTCGCTAAATTGGCCAAGCCACATCATGTTCCATTTGCATAGAAGTAGTACATGTAAGGTGTGGGGTGTTACATCCTCCCTCCTTATAAATATTCATCCTCAAATGTTTGCATAATTGGATAGCTTAACTAGGTCCAAACCTTTGCTTAAACAAACTTTTGACAACACAACAAGTACTCGAACACACATACCTATTAATGCCCTCACTTTGCCTATTGTACTTCCAGTTTAGCTTCAAATAAGTAAGGGTAATTTTATTTCATCGCGTCCTCAGCCTCCCATGTTATCTCTTCTGCCTGCTGGTTCATCCAAAGTACTTTTACTGAAGCTATTTCTTTATTCTTTAGCTTCTTCACTTCATGATATAGAATAGTAACTGGTACCTCTTCATAGGTGAGATCTTCTATAGCCTGCACATCATCAATATGAGTGATACAGGATAGATGATCCATGCATTTTTGAAGTATTGAGACATGAAAAACTGGATAAACCATTGAAAGCTCTTTGGGTAGCTTCAATTCATATGTAACTTCCCCAAACTTAATAATTTTATATAGCCCTATGTAACGTTGGCTCAGTTTTTAGTTCTTACCAAATCTCATAACCCCTTACATTGGAGATACCTTTAGGAATACACAATCACCTACTAACAATTTTAGTCCTCTCTTTCTAGCATCCGTATATGATTTGTTTCTAGCCGCTGCTGTATTACCCTAATTTTTTCCATGGCTTGTTATACTAGATGTGGCTCAAGCAAGATGGTTTCACCCAATTCAAACCATCTAATTGGCGACCTATACTTCCTTCCATATAAAGCTTCATAAGGTGTTATCTTGATACTCGAGTGGCATTTATTATTATTGGCAAATTCAATAAGTGGCAAATGATCCACCCAACTACCTTCAAAGTCCAATGCACAATCTTGCAACATATCATCAAGTGTTTGAATAGTGCATTCTGCTTGACCATTTGTCTGATGGTGGAAAGCTGTACTCAAATTCACTTTTGTCCCTAAACTCCTGTAGAAGGACTTCCAAAACCTTGCAGTGAATTGAGCTCCTCGATCTAATATAATAGAGATTGGGACTCTATGTAGCCGGACTATCTCTTTCAAGTATAGCTTGGCATACGTTTCAGATGTATAATCACTCTTAATTAGCAAGAAGTGTGTTGACTTTGTGAGTCTATCAACTATTACCCATATAAAGTCAAACTTCTGAAATGAGCGAGGCAACCTAGTAACAAAATCTATATTTTTCATATCCTACTTTCACGTTGGAAGCTCTATACATTGCATATAACCTCTTGGCTTTTGGTGCTCTACTTTGACTTGTTGGCAATTTGGATATTGAGCCACAAATTCTGTAAGGTCTTTTTTCATGCATCCCCACCAAAACATTCCCTTTAGGTCATGATACATCTTAGTTTATCCTTAATGATAGATAGAATATCTGGAATGATGGGCTTCTTCCATTATCCTCTTTCTTAGTCGATTAATATCAGGTACACATAATCTATTTTGGCAATAAATTACTCCATTTTCTGTAAGGTCAAATCCCTTTATCTTATCCTGTCTCACCTTGTCTTTAAGTCATTGTAAAATAGGATCCTCGAACTATTTTTCTATAACCTCCATTACCAATGAAGATTCCACAACATTATGCACAATCATCCCTTCCTTTGGGGTTTCAAGAAGGCAAACTCCCAAACTAGCTAGTTGTTATAGATCCTTAGTCACCCCTTGACTTACCACGACCCGATCACCAATATTCATGATTGCTTTATGACTCAGAGCATCAACTACCACATTTACTTTCCCTGGATGGTATAGTATATTAATGTCATAATCCTTAATTAGATCTAGCCATCTTTGCTGCCTTAAATTTAGGTCTTTTTGCTTAAAGATGTACTACAAGCTCTTATGATCAGTATATATGTGAGTGTGAACCCCATACAGATAGTGGTGCCATATTTTCACAGCAAACACATCTGCTGCTAGCTCAAGGTCATGTGTTAGATAGTTTCTCTCATGTGGTAGTAGTTATCTAGAGGCATAAGTAATTACCCTGCTATGTTATGTCAGTACACACCCTAAGCTAACTCCTGAAGCATCGCAATACACTGCATACCCCTCGGTGCCTTCTAGAAGTACTAGCACAGGTACAGAAGTTAGCTTATTTTTTAGCTCTTGGAAGGTCCTTTCACATGCATCATTCTATTGGAACTTGGTTGCTTTATGTGTCAACTTTGTTAGAGGTGTAGAAATAAAAGAAAAACCTTCAACAAACCTTCTGTAATAACCTTCGAACCCTAGGAAGCTCCGAACTTCCGTGGCTGTTGTTGGCCTTGGGCAATCTTTCATAGCCTCTATCTTTTGTGAATCAACCCTTATTCCTTCATCGGACACAATATGACCCAAGAATGCCACTGATTTTAGCCAAAACTCACATTTAGAAAACTTGGTATAAAACTGTCGATCACGAAGAACTTGTAACACCTATCATAAGTGATTTGCATGGTCGTCTTCTAACCTTGAATATACCAAAATATCATCTATTAATACTAGCACAAACACATCTAAGAATGGCTTGAATACCCTGTTCATTAGATCCATAAAAATTGTTGGTGCATTCGTTAGCCCAAATGACATAACAAGAAATTCAATGTGACCATAGCGTGTCCTGAAAGTTATCTTAGGTATATCTTTCTCCTTCACTCTTAACTTGGTGATAACCTGATCTCAAATCAATTTTTGAAAAGTATTTGGCACCCTATAACTGATCAAATAAATCATCAATGCTAGGGAGAGGGTATTTCTTCTCAATTCTCACCCTATTCAATTATCGATAGTCAATACACATTCTCAAGGTGCCATCCTTTTTTACGTATAAATAACACTGCTGCACCCCAAGGGGACACACTAGGTCTTATAAAACACTTCTCCAATAAGTCTTTTAATTGGTCTATTAATTCATGTAATTTTGTCGGGGCCATTCTATATGGAGGGATGGAAATAGGTTGAGTGCTCGGAAGTAAATAGCAAAATCTACTTCTCATTCTATAGTTAAACCTGGAAGATCTTCAGGAAACACATCAATAAATTCATTCACTACTAGAACTAATTGAAGAGTTGGCGATTCTGCATCCATATCCCTTACTCTAACTAAATGACATATAAAACCCTTAGATATCATCTTTCTTGCCTTAAAATAAGAAATAAACCTCCCCTTTGGTGCCCGAACTTTGCCTTCTTATTCAAGAACTACCTCATTTGGAAAGTGGAAGTACACTCTCTTAGTTCGGCAATCCACCATGGCATAGCAAAAAGCTAATCAATCCATACTCATTTTAACATCAAATTCCACCATTTTTATCTCAATAAGGTCAGCTAATGTTTCACCATCACAAATAATTACTACATACTCCTAATAAACCCTTTTAGCCATAATAGTTTCATGGGTTGTTGTAAACACTTCAAATGGTTTGTTCAATAAGTTGGGTGTTCTCTTAAGCTTCCTGGCAACTAGTGCAGTGATGTATGATAGTGTAGAACCATGGTCAATTAATAGATATACATTATGTGAAAATATGGACTATGTACCTATGACCACATTGAGTGAAGCTTCAAATTTTGCAGACTCCCCAGAGCATAGGTGTGATTCTAGACTCCGTTAGAGCTAGCTGCCCTTCTTACACCTCTACCATGACCCATAGGTGCTTGTTGACCCCTACCTAATAGAGGAACTGACGATGATGATGCAACAGCTGACCCAGTAGACTGTGTTATATCATTCATACACCTCCTCGGGCAATGTCTTATCATATGCACTTGCATACCACACCAATAACAAGCATCTATCCTAACATGACATATACCTGGATGAATTCTTCCACATTATTTACAAGGCTGCCTTGGAGTCATTCGCTGGCCTGCTGAATATCCTGTTATCCATGTACATCATCCTTCACTTCTTGGACCAAACTAATTACTTCTAGACCCCTGAAGTTGTGCTGGAGCATTGGCTGCAGAGTAGGAGGATGAGGACCTAGGTAGTCTATTATAAAACCGAGCTCGAACCTCACCTTGGGATGGTGTAAATTGCCCCACAGACCTGACCCTCTTAAACTACGCCCTTTCTAACTCTTGTGTCTTTCTCCTTTGCCTCTGATCCTCCAGTTTTTGTGCAAAAGCTTGCATGCTCGCTATATCCATGTCTTTATTAAAGGAAGCAATGGTACAATCTCTAACCAAATACAAATCCAATCTATCCACATATCGATGAACTGTATCTGCCATAGTAGCAACTACATTAGGAGCATACCTTGCCAGGAAATTAAATTGAAGGATACTCCCTCACGCTCATATTCCCTTGGTGGAGGTTCAAGAACTAATCTGCACAGGCCTATCAAATTTCTAATGGTAGGTAATGGTCAAGAAATGCCTCTTTAAACTCTTTCCAAGTAGTTGGAGGTGCATCTATATCTTTGGATTTCTTCCACGCTTCATACCACAATATAGCCATACCCTTTAATCTATATGCTGCTAGCTCAAAAACTTCTGTACTACTCATATTCATAACATCTACTGTGCATTGGATCTGATCAATAAAGTCTTGGGGATCTTCATTAGGATTTGACCTGATAAAGGATGGAGAGTCCAAATTAAGGAAGTCACGTATCCTTGTGCTAGCTGCCCTATTCGCACCACCTGCACCTATAGTTAGGCCTTCCTATATTTGACCTCAGCCAACAACTATACTAGTTAATAGTTGGGCTACATTTCTCAAATCCTACACGATAGCATCAATAGGTGGTTCTTGGGTAATTTCACTACTTCCTGATTCATTAGGAGCTGGAGCAGTTGGAGATATCTGTGATACAGACTCATCTTGAGCCTCATTTCGTTACTCACTCAACTGGGTATACCAACAACCATTTCTACTTCCTTGCCTTTACCTTTGTTTTTCCTGGTTTTTGGCATACTTACTGTACAAAATAATTTAAAGGTTAGAAACAATCCACCTATTACACTTGGCTCTATGACATGATCTAAAGAATGAAAAGAAAGTAACAACTCCTAAATGCCACTTAGCCTCCTGCTTATAAATATGGTGCATAACACATCGATAAATAAGACTTTATATAGATACGACTTTGTAGACTCCCTAGTATGACCCATTCTGATACCACTTTTGACACGCCCAAAGTCCCGTTAAGGCAGACTGGCACCCGTTGCCGATAAGAATCAACTTGTATCCATGTACTTTCTATATATATTATAAGGGATTTCTATATTCAACATGCTTTCAAGAAAGCAAGCAGTAATAACAAGCCAAAAGAAAATGCATATGACTTGGCCGTTGGGGCCACGTTGTCTAAAATACGAGGCATGACCACACTTTAATTTACATAGTCTACAATGCCTCTAGATAAGGAAAAAAAATCTGATAAGGGTCGAGACAAGCCCTGCCCCGACTAACTATACAATACAAAAATACAAGCTCCAGACACATAAAGAACTAGAGCTCGGTAATAATAATTGGATATCTTGTACTCCTACTGGGGAGATCTACTAGTGCCTATACATGCAGCATGAAATGCAAATACCCTGTAAGGGATATTAGTATGAGATAATGTACTGAATTGTAAGGCAGGAAATACTGTATATGAAGTAACAACTCAAATGAAACTATGCACTGGTGTAAGGATAGGAGACCCACCTTTAGTTATACTGTGGAATCATGCACTTCATGTTCTTTATATTACTTTACCTTTAGGGTATAATCTGTGCACAACATGTAATACAAATGATCAGCTAATCAGCGGTAAATCTATATTAGTATTGGCCCCTGCTAGGCTTTTCCTTTCACCCCTAGGGGTATTCCCCATAATAGTATCGACCCTGGTTAGGTGATTCTTCCACCCCTCGGATTACCACCCATCAATAAGCAATATACTTTATCTTTTATTTACCTTTGAGATGATTCTTTTGGTGGTCATAATATTTGAGCTATAGGACTATAGTTTTAACATTTGACATGCAAAGAATCATACAAGATAATACGACAATGAAAAGAGTGTGTTACACAAATAATGAAATGCTTATGAGATGAAACAACTCGTGAACTTTATTTAGCAACAAAAACCCATGTATCTTGGTATCCAAGTATATATGCAGATTTGAAGGTGACTATGTATGGGAACATATGAACATGTAAAAGAGTGGATATACATTTAATAATTGTGTCGGAGTTGGTAACTACCTTTATGCGCCAAGGAGGTATCTATATTTCATGTCAAGTAATACGAAATCAAGTAACCTTATATACCACGTTGTACGACCTCGCTATTACCTCAAAATAACATTTATTTCCTCTAAATATTTATATAAAATATAATATGTGGTAAAAACTACCATTAGCAACCAATAGATAAATCTTGGCACCCCAGTCTCATAAAAAACAACACACGGGCAACAAGCATATATTTATAAATCCGAGCGTATACTTTCAACCTTTCCGCCTCTAATCATATTTTCTAATATACATTCTCATAAACATATCATGTGCAGCCTATTTTAGTGTCATAACAGTCTTACAACAGCCCACAAAGCGCAACACATAACAATTCTACACAATATACAAATAGGTGGCATAACGTTACATCCCTTCGCTATATTTTGATGTCGACAATTTCAAACCTATTCCAACTTTAACTAAGCAGTACCCATCATATATAAACATAAAAATAGTCCTTAAATATTGCAAACATAGTTCTAAAGCATATGGAGAACGTGAAATAACAATCTCCGATTATCAGCCCACGTTTCTATTAAGAGCACAATTACGGTATCGTATAATAATTCATTTTTAGGGACTGTAAAAATAGTGAAGCATTCTTGTTATATCACTACAAAACTAAACCTTGTTAAAAACAATAACTTTACTTCATAAACCAGTGAACCAAGAAGAGAAAAGCCTCTTAGTAAACAAGAAAAGTTCACAACAATCTTTGGAACATATGCTATCCAAAATCCCTGCACAAGTGTGACCAGTCTACTTCCCTTGTTTTTCATGAAAATCCATACCAAATACACAAGTATCTTTATTTATCTTTACCTTCAAGTTGTAGGGCCTCTCCAATAATCCTAAAAGTCTCTTGTGGCTGCTTATAAAGTCAAGAAGATTTGAGAGAAAACTTAGAAAAATAATTTGATTTTTTTCTCAAGTTAAGTGACTTGAATGAGCTTCTTATAAGCCCTTTCTAAAGGAGCATTTGGCCGACTTATTACTCTTACATTTTAAGCATTCTTTTATCAAGTTAATAATGTACCATTTTGCCCCTTTCACTTGGGCCTTATTTGTTGCAAATTGATGGGCTTTGGCTGCCTATTTTTCTCTTTTCCATTTTCTTAATTTGGGCCCAAATCGTCAAGTGGGTTGTGATGTACTTGGGACCTTTTATTATTCATCTTGGGCTTAAATATTGTCCATTTACGATGCTAAAATGTGGGCTCAAGTTACACCCTTAACTCGGACTTTATTCATTATCAGACTTGGACAAATTCGATGTCAGGGAATCGTCTTCGCGTAGCTAGCAAATTTAAGCTAAGCAAGTAGGTGACTCACCTGCTAGATTTCTAAGTCCTACAAGTACCTCAATTCTCTCACTTCATTTAAGTCCTTTATCTACCCAATTTGGCTTAAAACTGATTTACAATCATTCGTCTTAAGTGTTAGACGTACATATAGTCCTCTATTCTGATACTCAAGCACTTTTAAAAATGGTTGCTATTGGCCAAGCTACATCATGTTCCATTTGCATAGAACTCGTACATGTAAGGTGTGGGGTGGTACAAAATGAAACAAGAAAAACAACGCAAAAAGATGTACTAAATGGACACCCTCTATTGTGGGATATAAGCTAAACAAGGATGGCTCCTTCCTACATAATGGCAATAGAAGAGGAATATGAGTGTTTAGAAACTCAAAAGGACTTTGGATAATGGGATTTGTGGGTCATAGGTACAGCACAGATGCCACTCAATTGGAACTACATGCACTAGTTCATGGACTGAAATGGCCGTACAACACACCCTGGTTCCACTTGAAATCAATATAGATTGTATAACAATTCTCTCTTCAATTGAATTTGCAGGATTCTAAATATGAAAATATTATAGTTGACTGCAGGGATCTTCTTCAACAGATAGGGAATATCCCCCCCCCCTCCTAGCCATGTCGCTCGATTGGAAAATAGGGTTGCGGATGCACTTGCTAAAGAGGGGGCTAAACTCAAGGGTGGACTGTTAGTTACACTGGAAGCTCAACCAAACTTTTGTGCAAGGTTGGCTCCATGTAGATATGTGTAGTTCTTTTGGAAAGTAGAAGACGACCAGTCCCAGTAATAGCAGGGAACTGCAGCTTGTTAAAATTTTTTGTAATACTAACTCCCCTTCTACTTTGGGCATTATAGCCCAAGACTTTGTATCCACAACTAGTCTGTACTGAAGCATATTACTAAGTTAATATAATAT
This sequence comes from Solanum sejunctum, assembly GCA_025642045.1. Classification (NCBI taxonomy): domain Eukaryota; kingdom Viridiplantae; phylum Streptophyta; class Magnoliopsida; order Solanales; family Solanaceae; genus Solanum; species Solanum sejunctum. Next base: position 1,824 of record JAOTQJ010169107.1, on the reverse strand, counting down.
CTCTGTTTTACCCAAAAAAAACCATTTCCCCTACATAATTTTGTTTGTAATTTCTTGTGTTGTGTGTGTGTATTTATGTGTATGTGAGTGTGTATTTGTGTGTGTTTAAACTACTCAGCATGAGTTGAAGCAAAGATTATATTGCGATTTATATGTATTTTTGTGAGTTTAAACTAGTCAACCTAAACTTCATCATAGATCATATTGTGTGTGGCACCTTTTTTTTTGTTGCTGTTTGTAAAAGAGTGTGTGTGACACTACAAAAGAAGACTTAAAATTGTGGGGGGTTAATAGCTGGGGTTAACTACAACCCCCAAAATTTACATTAAACAACGGGGGTTGAGTAACTGTCAGAAAATAAACCTTAGGCTAATTTACTAGAGAAAACAATATGTTGACTAACCCAGTTCTCATCAAACATGCAAGTATAAATATACCGCTATCTTTTTCTTACAGATCAATTCATAAGTATGTACATGTACTTTCTTTAGCACCTCTAATGCACATACTAAATATGTAATGTAAGCATGACCTTTAATTCACCTAACATAAGCAGATACCATAGGACTTACAGAAATTAGAATGGAAGGACCCAGAAAACTAGTTGATGGATAATGCAGTACTGCATAGAACAAAATGTTTAGGAAAAGCAAAGATTTACAACTTCAATTGCTACTACACAAAGGTTAACAGAGGAACCTCTATCATTCCGATCATTTGGACTTTCACCAGCCATGGCTTTCACATATGTATCCCTCTACAATGTACAGAACTGGGTTATCATCATGCCACATATAGTTAATTAGCCTAAGGATGAGAACATTGACAACCATATCAAGATTCATCACAGTAGATAGGCTACTTGGATTTTGTTGCAACTTTGTTTGTCTAACATTTGAATGTTGTGGTATTTAGGAAAAAATTCAGCAAACTTTGAGTCAAGGCACTATGGATGAGTCTCTAGTATCGCCAGATGACGCAGTTGGCAAGGTACTAGTAAAAGAGCACTTTGGAAGGGTAAGATGTTTAGGATTAGGAGTTGTCCCCTCTGGAGTTATTAAACAAGCAAGACCGCGATTTAGTGGTATGAGTGCTTTAGGTGCTTCATGTTCGTCCAATTGCCAATAGAACTACAATAAATTATTGAACGCTCACATCCAAAGTCAAAAGAACTACAAAGAAATGGTGAATAATCATAATCACATGATTATTGTTTTCAAGTCATATATGATAATGAAAGAAGGGACATTACTGGAACAATTTATGGGGTTATTTGCTTCTCCTCCATTAGTGGTAAATACAACTCATTACATTCTCTCTTCCTCCTCCCCAATCAATGTTCTCTTCCTATTTTATTTTTGTTCCTTGTTATATTAATATACTTTTGAATACTTCAGTAACAGTGGGAAAATGTAAGTATTTGAACTTTCATTCAAATATATTCAACATCTCATCCCTGTTTTGAATTTGGATGAAGTCACTTACTGTGGTTTTTTTTTGCAGCCAAGTGATACTAGTGACAACAATCATAGGGACAATTGTTGAAGTCCATGAATCGTTCAGGTCTTTTTATTAATTTTGCATGCTAGTGAATACCTTTTTTGGCAGCCAACTGATGCCAGTGATAATATTCGCAATGAAAATCGCTAAAGTTTTATTAATTGTTACAAGTCTTGTAGCGACAGTAATCATAGTGAAAATGTAATTTCATGGTGGATTGAATGTCACGACCCAACCCAGGGGCCGCGAATGGTGTCGATAGGGCACCGCGACAACCACTTATACTGAATCTTTACTTACGACAGCTAAGGAATTTCACAAAAA
>JAOTQJ010169089.1:0-25751 GCA_025642045.1 Solanum sejunctum | reverse complement strand
TATATGTGTATATGTTTCTGTATGTTCTAGGAGCTGCTGCAGGTGCGGTTAGTCAATAAAACAGAGGAAACTCTGCCAAAATTTCGGTAGAATTTCAGACTAGGTTATAAAGGAATTTGGTTTAATATGTGTTTGCATGCCCCTATCGGGCACTGGTCACGCCCCCAGGGTGGGCCGTGACATACTATTATTCATTTTTAGTAGTATTCTTACTAGTTGGAGTACATGATGTTAATAATTTGTTTAGCTATCGTGATGGTTCGAAAGTTATTTTTCTTTTGATTGTTTTATTTCTCTTCATATATACATATAATTTGTTAAAATTGACCAATGATGAATCTATCTGTCGAATTTTGAGGCCTCCCCATTTAAAAAAGATAGAAAATTTTACTTTAGATTGATATTTGTTATGTTTTAAAATTCAGAAATTTAGGTCAAATAAGGTATACACATTGTTTGTTAAACCTGACCAACAAAAAAAATCTATCTGTCGGATTTCAAAGTCTCCCCATTCAAAAAGACGAAAAAGTTTGTTTAAATCTATCAATTCAAGTTTATTGTTTGTTAAAATTATCCAAGGAAAAATCTATCTATCAGATTTTGAGGTCTCCCCATTAAAAGAGGTTTTCCCATTAAAAGGACGGAATAATTTTAGTTTATTCTTTATTTATACATTATGGTGTATGTTATAGATATTATGCAAATACTAGGACGTTTCTCATATCATTATTTATTTTATTGTTTGTGTATATTTTTTTTATTATTATACTTATGTTATATTGTGTATCTCCTCCCCAATTTGAAAAAAATGAGTTCGGCTAGAGTTGTGGATTTTGAAGGGTGCTAATATCTTCTCTTCAGAATAACTTGAACTATTATCTGGAATTTTTTGGTTTGCAGACCATTTTATAAATAATTATTTAGTTTTCTTATTATCCTTAAAATTAGGTGGCGACTCCCAAACTCAAATCAAATTATTTTTCCTAAAAATATTCTTTTAGTTTTTACGAGTTACCACGACGTTACGCTTTCGGGATGTCAAAAACAAGAATTGTTCAAATCAAAACAACATAATCTTTTATAGATGAGGATCTAATACATATAAGAACAGGAAAATAAGACTAAAGAAAATTTAAGATGAACATATAAAACTTGAACACCACAGTTGTTGTTTCTTTAGTATATTTCAGGAGAGTAAAGTTGATTTCTCAGTTGTGAATATATTGGAAGTGATATCCTTCTCCTCTCCTTATTTGCAATATATATCAATGTGATTAATTATGGAATAACAATCTTTTGAGACCATACACTGCGCCACATCATTTGGGGCAATATCATTACCAATAGATTTGCCACACTGTAAATACTTGAACACCGCTGAAATTAGTTATCTACAAACATGGGTCACTATCAACTAGATACTGTGATTACTCTAAGTTGATATCAGGTCTCATCCAAAAGTTTTTCAATACATATAGGAACATAAGTTAGTTTTAGTTCAAGTTATGTATATAAATTGTTTGTTAAACCTGACCAACGAAAAATCTTTCCGTCAGATTTCGAGGCCTCCCCATTTAAAAAGACGAAAAAAGTTAATTTATATTCATATTTGTTACATATTAAAATTCAAATCTCTTTGTTCAAGTTTATCTATCACTCGATACACAGGTATAGAAATATTAAGATCAAGGAAATGGTAGGTCCTTCTAGGTAATGGTAATGTCATAGTTGGAACGATGATGGTGGAGGAGATAGTGGTGATACTGGTGGTGTTGATGGTGATACCAGTGGTACTGGTGGTAGTGGAGATAGTGGTGGTAGTAGTGGTAGTTGTGATGGTGGTAGTTGTGGTCGGGGTGGTAGTGGTGGTAGTGATGGTGGTAGTAGTGGTGATTGTATAAATGGTAGTCATGGTGATATTAATGCTGACTATAGTAGTAATAGTAATGGTGATGGTAATCATAGTAGTAGTAGTGGTCTGGATGTTTGTAGTATTGATGGTCATGATAGTTGTTGAAATGGTGATATTAGTTGTGATTATAGTGGCAATAGTGGTTGTAATAGTGATAGTAATAGCAATGGTGATGGTGGTGGTGGTGACACCAGTAGCTGTGACAGTGGTAGTGAAGGTGGTGGTTCAGGATCACCACCACTAACAACTTCCTTATTAGGAGCAGCAGAAATTAGAGGAGCAAATGGACCATTGTAGAATTTTGGATGAGAATGCATGTGTATGAATAAGGATTTCAATGTATCAAATGTATTTTTGAATATATAATATTTTATCATACTCATCGGTATCTATGGAGGTGCCTATGTTGGTGTTGGTGTTGGTGCCAATTCAACATTGGGCCTCATGCTCTGGTTTTTAGAAGTTCCTTCCCCTGGATTAAGTATGCTTATCCTCTTTTTAGGAGGAACTTTAGCATCATTCAATGAGAGAATGGGAACACTGCACTCAGAAACCCTTAAAATGGAATATAGAGCAATCATGGAATGAATTCCAATAGCATAAGTACTAATGTTTAAAATAGTATTAGCACTTGCAGTGGATAAAATTCCTAAAGCACCAATACTAGCACTAAAATCGCTATAATTCCAGTGCCAGGAGTCGGTGGAGGCTCACTAACATGAGGAGAGTTAGGGGCATAGGGAGAGGGAGACTCACGATAAGGAGGAGAAAGAGTGTCATGTCCGGGAAGGGTACCCTAGACGTAGCCGACACTCAAAGATTATTGCTAGCCCCCAATCGAACCACTTGGCCTCATTATATTCATTCAATCTAAAACTCAAGACAATCAGAGGAAGACTAAAGATAATAACAAGAACATCTTATCTCAAAATAGCATAATAATAAAAAGGGCTATTTAGAAAGAAACTAGCTCATAAGTCTCATCGTCAACATTTGACTCTAGTCTATTAAGCCTCTATCACTATCAAGTGGTACCAATGACTGACCCATGGCTACCTCAAAATAAAAGTAAAGCTAACTCAAGGTCTAACTCTAAATAGCATGGTGAAATAAATATAATGAATCCTCCAAAGTAAAGAAGGCCCACCAACTCTGTTAAATGCTTAGATCCTCAATGGTGCACCTATTGACAATCTCAAGTACCTGCCTATACATCATAAAATAATGGAGTCCAAAAGGGCACATCTATATGTGGCATGTACATATATGTAAAATAGTTGATTGTAACATAAACAGGTAGAATAATATAGATATAATGTAAACGTAGAATATACACAATCAGAATATCAAATATCTATCTAAAGAAACAATAACAAGTGGAAAAGTGACTCATCAACCAATTAAACGTTATCAATCAACTAAGACTCAACGCAATGGAACTCAACTCATGTCAACTCAACTCAATTCATTTCACCATACTCAGAATGGGGACTATTTGGGAGTTTCTCTTATTCGTAACAATCACTTATGAGTCAGTAATTGTACAACAATCTTGCTAATGTTGCCATAACCGTTCTGTACTTTCTAGGTAGAGAATGAACCAAATCTACTAGGGATCCATCTATCAACTAGTATTTTATTGTTTTAGGGACTTCTACTAATAATGAGCATCAATGTAATATAATGGTTCTAATCCTCACCTATGCTTGGCTATGTAGTTAATGAGTGCTAGTTTTATTTTACTCTTACTCATTTCAATGCTCAATACTCCTCCCAATACTGGATGCTCATAAGACCATCCTTCTCAATTAAATTATTTCAATCAACCTCATAGAGGCACTCATCACATCCAACTTAACTCAAATGGAGCTTTTTGGCCTATCAAGTCAATCATCTCATCAATTCAATCAAATGGAGTCATTCAACCTATCATATCAATCATCTCATTAACTCAGTTCTCATTCAATATCTCAAGAACTCAAACTAATCATTAGAGGAATAATTTATCAGACAAATTATTATAGTTAATTTATGAATACTCATGGACCGTCAAGTTCTATCAACCTATCATCATACTCACATCACAATTATCATTCTCAAATCAAGGCTCTAGATTCAATCCCTAGGTTCATTCATGCATGCTTTTATGAAATATCATATAGGGTTATACAATAACTTATGACAAGAATTCATTTCAAGAAAAAAAGTTCATAATGATCATCAACATATAAAAATACATGTAATAGGTATAATTTCAAGAAAATATTCATGAAATTAGTTCAAGAAATATGTATGGGGACTCATGGACTCTTAACTCCTTTATTACCATTTATTGGTGCCATGAAAGAATATTCCTATGTTTTACTTTAGCCTTACATACCTAGAGTGAAGCTTTCAATAATCAATTCTCAAGAATTCTCCCTTAAACTCTTCAATGTTAAGCTCCTATTCTCTTTTCTCAAGCCCTAGGCTTTTTCATGAACTTAGAAAAAACTTAGAATGGGGTTAAAAACCCTTTTTACACTCAAAATAACCCATTCAAATTGTGTTTTGAGTTTAAGAGGAGTTGGAAAAGGTCTATAATACCCCTCGCAAAATTAAGAAAAATGGTTCCAGCATGGGACATGAGGTCCGCAATGCGAACCTGTCAAATTTGGGTATTTTTGGTCAAAAATTCTCCATACAAGTTTTTCAATCCTGTAGAAAATTTTTGGAACAAAACTAAGTGTTGGTTGGCTAGAGCTATGCATTGCTCACCTGTCGTACACTCTCACTGATTTGCATTTTCGCATCAAAAAGATTATCGTTTGATCCATTTGCTTCAAAAATTATCCGAGATCACTTTCCAACTCAATTCTCTATGCTGATCGCAAATCCGGCCTTGGATTTGCTATAATATCATGGGAAGACATGTTATGCACACATATTTCTTCTAGAGGTATTTTGATAATTTTACCGCTCGTTACATCATTTTCCCCTTGGGATCATTCTTCCTTAAATGATGAGTAAAGGTGGATATTAAGGCACGAATAGACTCAAAACTCATCTCAATCCTCATTCAACAGCTCATACTATCAACTCCTCATCAAACTCTACTCAAGCTCAAGATTAGACATATCACTCAAGAATAGAGACATCAACTCAAGAATAGACAAATCAATTTATGTCAATGGTAAGAAAATTTACCTTTAATATTTTCGTCATCGGGTAGGAATTGGTGCAGATAGTTAGCTCTCATCTCTTCCTCAACTTCCTATGTGGCTTCCTCAATGAATTGATTTCTCCACAAGACTTTGACTGAGGCAATCTCTTTGGTTCTCAACTTGTGAACCAGACTATCAAGGATTTGGACCAGAATCTCCTCGTAGGATAAACTATCTTTTACTCTAATACTCTCTACAGGGATATCCAAGGAAGGATCTCCCACATATTTCTTCAACATTGAGACGTGTAATAGATGATAGATTACATCTAACTCAGAAGGTAACTTTACCTCGTAAGCAACCTTCCCAATCATCTTCACAATCTTATGGGGACAATAATAGCGAGGACTCAATTTTCCTTTCTTCTCAAATCTTATGATACCCTTCATAGGTGACACTTTCAAGTACACCCAATCATTTACCTCTAACTCTAAGTCTCTACTCTTTACATCTGTGTTAGATTTCTAGTGACTTTGTGCATTCTTCAACCTCTGTTTGATGATCTTTACCTTTTCTATTGATTGATGGACAAGATTAGGTCCAATCAGCTCTGCTTCTCCCACCTCAAACCACTTAATTGGTGATCTACAACTCCTCCCATACAAAGCTTTATAGGGATCCATTTGGATGCTTGCATGATAACTATTGTTATATGCAAATTTAACCGATAGTAGGTGATCATCCCAATTTCCTTTAAAGTCAAGGACACAGGCTCTCAACATATCCAGTACTGTTTAAATTGTACATTTTACCTAGCCATCTATCTGTGGATGAAAGGTTGTACTCAGAGTCACTTTAGTACCTAATCCTTTCTAAAAAGATCTCCAATATTGGGATGTGAATTGAGATCCTCTATCCGCGATGACGGAAAGGGAACTCCATGCAACCTCAAAATATCACGAATGTACAATTTGGCATAATCCTCCCTAGTGTTAGTTGTCTTAACTTCTAAGAAGTGAGCCAATTCAATCATTCTATCCACAATCAAGCATAGCAAATCATGTTGCTTTTGAGACCTTGGTAAACGCATAATGAAGTCCATGTTAAACATCTCCCACTTCTATTCAGGAATCTCAAAGCTCTATACCAATCCACATGGCTTTTGATGCTTAACTTTAACTTGCTAGCAATTCGGGCACTCTGAAATAAATTCAACAATATCCCTTTTCATTCCACTCCACCAATAGACTTTTCTCAAGTGTGGTACATCTTGGTCGAGCTAGGATGAATGGAATATCTCGAACTATGGGATTCAGCCATAATCATTTCTCAAACTCAACCAATATCCAAAATGCACAATCTAATATAGTATCTCAACACAGCATCTCCCCCTTAGGAGAAGACCATCACTTTCTATTTGTGGACAACCTCTTTCAATTAAAGTATGGTGGGATCTTTATCTTGCTTTTATTTCACCTCTTCCACTAAGGATAAAGGAGACTCATTCTGAACATTGACTCCTCCCTTATGTTTCTTCTCAAATTGAACACCTAATAGAGCCAATCGATGTACCTCCACTGCTAACTCCTTCTTCCCTTCCCCAACATGGGTCGTACTACCCATTGACAATGTGCTAATGTTAGCTTTACTTGGGTGGTAGAGAATGCTCATGTCACAATCATTGAGCAACTCCAACCATCTTCTCTGTCACAGGTTGAGCTCTTTCTGATTGAATATATACTGCAAGCTCTTGTGGTCAGTGAACACATCCACATGCACTTCATATAAGTAGTCGAGCCAAATTTTGAGTGGAAACACCACTACTATAAACTCAAGATCATGGGTCAAATATTTTCTCTCATAATGTTAAGTTGTCGAGAAGCATAGGCTTATCACCTTCCCCCTTTTCATCAGCACACATCCTAATCCAACTCTCGAAGCATCACAATAGATCACAAAGTCTTCTATCCCATCAGGCAAGTTTAACACTAGTGCAATAGTCAATCTAGTAGTTATCTCTTTGAAACTTTTCTCACATTCATTAGACCCCTAAAATTTGACCTTTTTCTGAGCCCATTTAGTCAATGGTATGGATAGGAAAGAAAATCTATCAACATACCTATGATAGTAGCTTGTTAACCCCAAGAAAATTCTAATATTAATTGGAGAGGCTGGTTTGGGTAGGTCCTTAACCGCTTCAATCTTTTGGGCATCCACTCGAATACCATCATGATTAATAACATGGCTTAGAAAAGCCATTGACTTAAGCCAGAATTCACATTTTGAGAACTTTGCATACAACTCATAGACCTTAAGTGTTTGGAGGACAACACTAATGTAATTGGCATGCTCCTTCTCATCTCCTGAATACACCAAAGTCTCATTAATGAACACGATCAAAAACATGTCAAGGTATTGTCTAAATACCCTATTCATCAAATCTATGAAGGATACAGGTGCATTTGCCAACCCAAAGGACATGACCAAGAACTCAAAATGGTCATATCTAGTCATAAAGGTTGTCTTAGGAATATCATATTCCCTCATATTAAATAGATGGTAGCTAGATTTGAGGTCTATCTTTCAGAAATAAAAGGCACCTTAAATTAGGTCAAAGAGAGCATCTATCCTTCAGAGAGGATATTTATTCTTTATTATGACCTTGTTCAATTGTCTATAGTCAATACACATTATGAGAGACCCTTCTTTCTTTCGCAGGAGTAGGACAGGGCACCCCAAGGAGAAACGCTTAGCCTGATAAAGCCCTTCTCTAACAAATCTCCCAATTGTTCTTTCAACTCTTTCAACTCAGTAGAGGACATCCTATAAGATGGAATTGAGATAGGTTAGGTATCGGGAAAAACATCAATCCCAAAGTCAATCTCCCTATCAGGAAGGACTCCAGGCAGATCCCCAAGAAATACTTTAGGAAACTCATTCACAATCGAGATTAACTCAAGAGTGAGAGACTCAACTTCATCAAACTTCACTCGAACAAGTTGATAGATACAACCTTTGGAAATTAACTTTTTGGCCCTAATTTAGGAGATAAACTTTCCTTTAGGTGCGACAGAATCACGTCTCCACTCTAGAACTGGTTCATTTGGAAATAGAACTTGACAGTTTGGGCTCTACAATCAAAAAAGGCATAACAAGCATGAAGCTAATCTATGCCAAGGATCATATCAAAATTAATCATCTCTAGCTTAACCAAATCAATAAGAGTATCCTTATGATGGATGAACACTACACAAGCCCTATAGATTCTCTTAGCTTAAATAGACTCATCCACTAGAGTAGAAACAACAAAGGGTTCAAGAAGACTGTCATGGGTTCCATCAAATCTACTTGCCATATAGGGAGTTACAAATGACAATGTGGCACCAGGATCCGTCAAAACATAACAATCAAGAAATAAGACTCGAATCATACCCATCACAACATCTGGGGAGTTTTTCTGGTCTTGATAACTACCCATGGCATATAAATAATTTGGCTCCACTTGTGCCGACGTAGTGCCCCTCTATGTTCCTCTAGGTAGTGGGGATGGTGTAAAAGATTGAGCCCAATCAGCCAACTTTGGATAATCTCTCTGGAAGTGACCTACTTGGCCACACATATAGCATGTATTACTCCCTCACGAAATTTCCCCAAGTGAAATTTGTCAAATTTACCATAAATTTATTTCCCGTGTGAACCTTGAGCCATACTATCTTGTGACTGAGATCCATGGGCTCAAATATTCAAACACCTCTGATCATTCCTAGTTTTGGGAGCATGTACACTAACAAATGATGGTGTTGGCCCCAACTAGAATCTATTTCCATTCCCTCTCTTTCCAACCTCATGGATGGATGTTTTGGCTTTATTACTTCTGAACTCTTCTTTATCATGTTGTCTCTCCTCATCACGTTGTTGCACATAAGTCATCTACCTTCCAATATCCATGTCACCTTTAACCGTAGCTCCTCTCCTAACTTTCTTTGGTCCTCTATTCAGTCTAACAATATACATCCCCATTCTACCTCTCATGCAGCAACCATATTCGGAGCATAGTGAGATAGATGAGTGAACTTCAACCCATACTCTTACACAGTTATAGAGCCCTATTTCAAATTCAAGAACTCTCTAACATTGGCCTCTCTTCGCTCTCTTAAAAAGAAATGCCCCAAGAAAGCTTCCTCGAATATTGCCTAAGTCAGCAATGGGGATTCCTATCCTCTACCCTTCTTCAATTGGTCGAACCATAATTTGGATACCCCTTTGAGCTGGTAAGTAGCAACTAGTCCAACTCTATGAACATCAGCCACATGCATCACTTGGAACACCTTCTGAAGCTCCTTCATATAGTTCTTAGGATCCTCAGTCGATACCGACTATCTCAAGAATTCTTGAACTCTAGATATGTCCTGTACATCTTGTATACCCACTCCTTGTCTTACAGCAGGTGCTGTGACTGCCTGGGATAGAGTTTGGATATCCTGGCGAAGCTCAGCATTAGAAATATCATCTTGTGGGAGCTAGTCAATAGGTACAGCTTGATCCACGGGATCCTCATGTCCATGAGGCTCAAGTGGTTTATTATTATGCTTGGAAGGATGTCCTTTACCTCTGGCGGCTATTCTGGGAGGCATGATCACAACTCTGCAATGTGTAGAGAATGAATCAGAAGAGGACTTTCAAAGAGTATAACTCTATCGCATGATTCTAAATATGAAAGAAGTGAAATAACTCCTAATGCCCTATATCCTCCATATTATGGATGTGGAGTTACTCACACTAATAATAAGGACTCTACTAGACATAATAGCCTCCATATTATGGTTGTGCTCTTATACCAAGTTTGTCACACTCTAAGAGGGTGGCCAATGGGGCAGTATGGAGGAGAAGGAAATGGTTACTACAGGTGTGGCCAGTGGGGCCATTTTCAGAGAGATTGTCTGATGTGGGGAAATAAGGCCCAGACTTCAACCACATCACTGCCAATGAGAGGAAACCAAAGAAGAGTTGTACAAGTGTAGGTAGTGGGACAAACCTTTTATATACGATTACCAAGAGGTTGTACCAGAGGTTGTGATGGGTATGATTTGAGTCTTTACATTTCCTTGCAATTCTTTACTTGATCTGGGTGCAACTTGTTCTTTTTAACGCCATATGTGACGAGTAGATTTGAGATTCTTCCTGAGTACTTGCTTTAGCCATTTTTTATCTATACTCTTATTGGTGAGTCTATTTACCTGAAAGGATCTATAAAGATTGTGTGGTGTCCATCTATCATAGGGATACTCTTATTGATTTAATTGAGTTAGAGATGGTTGATTTCAATGTGATCCTTGGAATGGATTGGCTTTATGCCTTCTATGACATTGTTGATTGTCAAACTTAAACTATCAAATTCCAATTGCCTAATGAGACTATTGTTGAGTGGAAGGGAGAATCTGTTGCGCTAAAGGGTAAGTTTATTTCTTACCACAAAGCTTGATGAATGATTTCTAAGGGAAGTATCTATCACCTCGTACAAGTCAAGTTTGATGATGTTACGTCCCCTACTCTAGAGTTTGTCCCGATTGTGAGTGAGTTTTCTAATGTGTTTCCTGAGGATGTGCCTTGAGTCCTTCCTAATAGGGAGACTGACTTCAGAATTGATATTATTCATGACATCCAGCCTATCTTGACCCCCTCCCCTAGAATAGCCCCTATGGAGTTGAAAGTGTTGAAGGAGCAACTAAGAGATTTGTTAGAGAAAGGACTCATATGGTTAAGTGTATCCCTACAGGGTGCTCCAGTCTTATTTGTGCAAAGAAGGATGTTTCCCTGAGGATATCTATTGATTATCGTCAGTTGAATAAGGTGAATATTAAGAATAAGTATCCTCTTCCAAGGATTGGTGATTTGTTTGACCAACTTTATGGTGCTACTAGTGTCTCTAAGATAGACCTTAGATCAAGCAATCACCAATTGAAATTGAGGGAGTGTGACATCCCAAAGATGGTTTTTAAAACTCAATATGGTCATTTTGAATTCTTAGTAATGTTATTTCAGTTGACAAATACACCTGCAACGTTTATGGATTTGGTGAATAGAGTATTTAGATAGTATCTTGACATATTCATAATTATGTTTATTGATGATATCTTGTGTATCCCAGACTTGAGAAGGAGCATGCCAATCATCTCGGATCACTTTGCAGACACTCCAAGACAATGAGTTATATGCAAACTTCTCTAAGTGTGAATTTTGGCTGAAAATGATAGTTTTCTTTGGCCAAATAATTTCAGGAGATGGAATACGAGTGGATACACAAAAGATTAGTGTGGTCAAGAACTGGCCAAGACCAACTAAATCAACCGACATAAGGAGATTTCTGGGATTGGCTAGCTATTACCAGAGGTTTGTTGAGGGATTTTCTTCCATATCAACACCATTGACCAAATTGACTCAAAAGAATGTCAAGTTTCAATGGTCTGATAAGTGTGTGAAAAGCTTCAAAGAACTAAAGATGCAGTTAACCACCACACTAGTGTTGACCTTGCCTGATAGAACAGATGGATTTATTATCTACTGTGCTGTTTCAAGAGTGGGATTGGGATGTGTCTTGATACAGAAGGGAAAGGTTGTTGCCTATGCTTCTAGACAGCTTAAGGTGCATAAGAAGAATTATCCTGTTTATGACTTGGATTTGGTAGATGTGGTGTTTGCTCTCACTCTATAGCACCACAAATTATATAGGGCATATGTTGATGTATTCACACACCACAAGAGCCTACAATATGTCTTCACTCAGAAAGAGCTTAATTTGAGGCAGAGGATATGGCTTGACTTGCTCAAGGACTATGCTATCAGTATCCTCTATGATCTAAGTAAAGCTAATATGGTTGGTGATGCTCTTAGCAGGTTATCCATGTGAAGCACTGCCATATGTGGAAGAGGAGAAAAGACAGTTAGCTAAAAAGGTTCACCGACTGGTATGATTAGGAGTTCAACTAGATGAATCAGGCGATGGAGGAGTTCTTATATAGGTCTACATTATCTCTAGTAGTGAGAGGTGAAGGGAAATAAAATCAAGATCTTGTCCTACTGCAATTGGAAGATATGCATAAGCAAAAAGTGATGACTTTTACAAAAGGGGGAGATGGGGTATTGAGGTATCAACGCAGATTATGTGTTTTCCGAATATTTATGTGGTTCGAGAGAAGATAATGGTAGAAGCACATAGTTCCAGATATTTCATTCATCCCGGGTCTTCTAAGATGTACCATAACTTGAGAAAAGCCTACTGGTGTAGTGGAATAAAAAGAGATATTGTTGAGTTTATCTCCAAGTTCCCGAATTTCCAACAAATTAAAGTTGAGTACCAAAGGCCATGTGAAGTGGCACAGAACTTTGAGATCCAAGAGTGGAAATAGGAGATGATCAATATAGACTTCATTATAGGTTTATCGAGCTCTCATACACAACATGATATGATTCAGGTGATAGTTGAAAGGATGACTAAGTATGCACACTTACTAGCAGTCAAGATAACTGACACAACAGAGGATTATGTCCAAGTTGAACATAAGGGACATTGTCAGACTGCATGGAGTTCCTATGTCCATTATCTCAGGTTTAGAAGGGCTCAATTCACTACTCAGTTTTGGAGATCATTTTAGATGGGTTTGGGTACGAAGGTTTACTTTAGCCTCGCTTTTCACCCATAGACGATGGCCAAGCGAAATATACTATTGAAACCCTAGAGGATATTTTGAGAGCTTGCGCTATTAACTCTAAGGGTAATTGGGATGACCACTTGCCTTTGATATAGTTTTCTTATAGGAACAACTTCCATTCGAGTTTTCAGATAGCCCCATATGAGGTACATTATGGGAGGAGGTATAGGTCACCGATTAGATCGTTTGAAGTAAGTGAAGAAAAGTTGATTGAACCAGACTTGGTTCACCAAGCTATGGAGAAGGTAAAGATCATTTGAGAAAGATCGATGACTACATAGAGTAGATAAAAATCCTACACAGATGTCAGAAGAAGAGACCTAGAGTTTGAGGTCAATGATTGGGTGTATCTGTAGGTATCACCCATGAAAGGTGTTATGAGATTCGGAAAGAAAGAAAAGTTGAGTCTGAGGTACACTGGACCTTATCAGATCATAAAAAGAGTGGATAGTATGGCTTATTATTTGGAGCAACAACTAGAGTTAGAGGCCATCCACCTAGTTTTACACATTTCAATGCTTATGAAGTGTTTGGGAGATCCACATTTAGTTGTCCCTGTCGACAGTATCATAGTGAGAGACAGTCTAAGTTATGAGGAGATTCTTGCTTAAATCCTTAATCATCAGGTTTAAAAGTTGAGAACCAAAGAGGTTGCATCTGTCAAATTATTACGGAGCAACTAACTTGTAGAGGAAGCTACTTAGGAGACAGAGGAGGACATGAAGGCCAAATATCCTTATTCATTCTTGCCTGTTGATGATGAGAAAGGTAATGGTAATGATTTTCCTCTAAATCCTTAAATTTCGATTGCTTGAGTCCTTCTTTCATTCTCAATATAATAGACGAAAGAGTTCTATAGTTTGAGTGAGGGATGATATGATTTGATAACTCTTTGATTGTTTTACTTACTGGATATCTTGATTAATTAATTTCATGAACGAGTAGAGGGTTGGTTGATTATTAGAGTCCAAAGGGAGATTCGTGCCTTGACTATATTTCCAAGTTTTTTCTTCATTCAAAGACGAATTGTCCCAAGGGGGAGATAAGATAACACCCCCTTAATTCCTTCTACTTCATTTGGAGTGATTGCACAAATGATGTTTAGATGATGCTAAGAAAAATCTGAGAAAAAGCTACAGAACCAAACTTACGAGAGCCATTATGACTCATAGAGAGGTTTATAAGTTGTAAATAGGGGTCTCGTAGGGAATTCTAGTAACTTTGAATTTCAAGGCCCTGTAGTTTATGAGATGAGTTTATGATTTGTAGAACCTATTAAGACTCGAGGAGAGTTTCGTGACAAATTCCAGTGAGTTCAACTTCCAATCCCATTATTCATGGATGGTGAACTATGACTTGTAGATTGGTGTACAAATCATAGAACAAGGTTTTGTATCAATTTCTAGTGACCCAGATTTTCAGACTTCTCATCTATAAGAGGTTATCAACAACCTTTAGAATGCTAGACGAGGTCTCGTAGACCCAGTCGACAAATTTACTGAGGGGTATTTTTGTTCTTTCTGATTCTTTTTAAATAAAACCCTAGATATTTTAGACTTTCATAAGGTCTTGAAACCAAACCTAAGGGTATTCATTCTTCATTCCACACCTTGAGTTTTCTTAAGAGCAACAGAAGAGGAGAAAGAGCTAGTGTTTTTAAGTCAAGTGCAAGGATTGATTAAGGTTTGATTGTTTCTTCAATCCCCAAGTATGTAAGGCTTACAAAGTGTGAAATTTCTTTCTTCACATGCCCTTTTCATCAATTTGCCTCAAGATATGGAAAAGAGTTGGAGTTTGAGAATTTCTACTACCTTAACTTTAAATCTTTTCTTCCATCATGAGTACTTCTTATGCTGCATGAGATAATTGCTATATTGCATGAGTATTGATATAAGATTTGCACATGTATTTTATACTTGATAGTATGAACCCTAATAGTCATGATTTTGTATGAAATTCTATGCATATAAATGAGTTGAAATTGAGGTTAAGTATTGTAGTTGAGTAACTTGAGTATGATTGAGCTTGAGAAGATATTGTGTTAAGTCAGATATATCACTATGTATGACTATCTAGCATGCACTAGATGATGAGTCAAATTGAGTGAGTCTAAATGACATTTTAGGTCAGAGTCGAGTTGATTGGTTGCATTGATTAATTGAATTATTGTGTAATTGAGATGAGTTAAGATAATGTACCCCAAAGGGTTTGAGTTTAAGTTGAGTTTTGAGTTGATTGATGAGTTGAGTGAGGAGTTAAGCATATTTTAGTCTTAGGAGGAGTATCAAGCACCAAGCGGGGAGCGAGTAAACTTCTACTTTAACCCACAGAACAACATTGCCAGCGTAGCATAGCTATTATAGCTAGTCTAGCGACTCTTGTCTCACAAGTGGACATTTACCTTGGATCCATGAGAGAGTTTGATCGCTCTTTTCCATGGCAAGTTAAGGGCGGGTATGGGAAAAAACATCGAATTCATTGTACACCACCAAATTTATGGTGGGATAGAGAGTATGTTAGTTAGATAAACTCCCAAGAAAAACCTTGATTGAGAATGGCACTTTTAAATCGAGTCTAGTTTTATTGAGCTTACTTTTACAAGCATGATTTACTCTAAACTTGCATAAACTGATTTGAATATGAGTTGTTGAGATGAGTGGGTCGAGCTTTACTTTCTTGAGCTATTCCACATACTAGTATATTTTGTGTACTGATATCAATGTAGTCCTGCATTATTTTATGATGCAGATACAGGTGATAGAGAACTTCAACCCATGCATCATCGAGGTCCAAATCAGTGCACTTCCAGAGTTGGTGAGACCTTTTTGCTATCTGGAGGCGCTCATTTATTTTATGAGTTGATTTAGTACACTTTCTTCCTTCGATAGAGATGTCCATGGCCTGTCATGGCACTATCTTAGACTAATGAAGAGAGGCTTCATAGACACTTTAGTAGAGGATTTGATGAATCTTTTGTATCTAAACTTATTTTTCATTAAAACTATGATGCAGGAGAATTATATTATCTTATAGCAAGATGCCTGTTTATTTGAGTTACTTTTCTACTGCTGAGTACAATAGGACGATGAAGCCAAATGGTTTGCTCGGGGCTAGCAATAGACTATGAGTGTTGGCCCATGCCAAGGGTACCCTCCTGGGGCATAACACATAGATTACTATACATGAATATTTTGCAAGCACTATATGATAAGTTAATTGAGTAAGTCTAAATGATCATTTGAGTTTTAGTCTAGTCTAATTGTTTGCATTGATTGATTGAACTGATGAGAAACTAAGTTGAGCTGTGTATTGAGATTTCAGTTGATTGATTGAGTATTGAAGATTGAGATGATTGATAAGTGGGGCATATTTTAGTGTTAGGAGGAGTATTGAGCACCGAGCGAGGAGCTAGTGTATATCTACTTTAACCCACAAAACTATATTTCCAGCGTAAGATAGTAGTTACAGCTCATTCTGGCGACCCTTGTCCCGTAAGTGAACATTTGTCTTAGATCCACAAGAGAGTTGATCGCTCTTTCCCATGAAAAGTTAAGGGCAGGCGTGGCAACGACATCAAATTTTTTATGCATCACCAGACTAAAGGTGGTGGGATTAGATATCTGAGAGAAACTCCCAAGCAACATTGATTGAACATCATATTTTTCAAAATGAGTGTAATCTTATTGACTTACTTTCAAGAGCATGATTTACTTTAAACTTGCATGTACAAAGTTAAGCATGAGATATTGAGTCAAGGTGAGTGAGTTGAGCTTTATTTTCTTGAGCTATTTTACATACGAGTATATTCCATGTATTGACATCTATTGGGGCTTGCATAGCTTTATGATGTAGATACCGGTGATACAGGACTTCATCTAGTGCACCATTGAAGTCTAGTTCAGTACACTTCAGAGTTGGTGAGCCCTCCTTGCATCCCGGAAGAGCCTTTTTATCCTTTCTCATTTTAATTGAGAATTTACTTCTTTAATTTTGGTGCCTATGACCTGTTATGGCACCATCTGGATTTATTGAGTAGAGGCTTTATAGACATTGAGTATAGAATTGTCGAGTATTTTGAATTCCAACTTATTTTGTTTATAAACTATGATTCAATAGAGTTGCATTTTATATAGGCACTATGGCTTTACATCTGAGTTCTTTCTTTTGCTATCGAGTTAATGTGATGATGAGGCTAGGTGGTTCTCTTAGGGAATCAGCAATGGTTCTTCAAGTGCCGACCACGCCAAGGGTACCCTCTAGTAGCATGACAAACTTGGTATCAAAGCATAAAGTTCTAGGGTCCTAAGGAGTCTATGAAATCGTGTCTAGTATAGTCTCGCTTATGGGTGTGTTGTGCACCATATTTCATAAGAGGAGGCTATAGTACATTAGGAATTGTTACTCTCTTTGGTACTCTGAGTTCGTGCAATAGAGTTGAAAACTCTATTAAAAAAATTCTTCTCTAACTCATGTGTTATGCGATTGTAGATCATGCCTCCAAGATGCACCGTAAGCCAGAGGAATACTTTAGCTAGCACTGCTGCGAACCCTACTTTTGAGGCGCCTCCTTAAATGGAAACGAGAGGCCAAGGTCGATCGGACAGGACTGATAGTGTTCCTGTGACACCTACCGCTCCACTTGCTCCTACCATAGAGATTGAATTTAGAGGAGCTATTGCCATGTTCACACAGTTGGTAGCTACCCAGAGCAGGAACAATGGTTCACAGAATCTTAGTTATAGCTCTCATGAGCCAACGACTGCCTCCAAACTGAGAGACTTTCTAAAGATGAACCCACCTATCTTCATGGGGTCAAAGGTTGAGAAGGGCCCTCAGAATTTCATTGATGAGATGTGGAAAGTGTTGAAACCATGCATACAACTGAGACTGAGGGAGTTGAGCTTACTACCTATTAGCTCAAAGATGTGGCCAATGTTTAGTATAATTAGTGAGAAGAGATTTGAGGTGAGCATGTTGAGTTTGCTATTTGGGATAAGTTCAAGAGTGTCTTTCTCGATCACTTCTTACCTTAGGAGTTGAGAGATGCAAAGCTTGAGGAGTTTGTAACTCTAAAATGAGAGGGGAGAACTATTAAAGAATATACCCTGAAGTTCATCCAATTATCAGGTATGCCCCATAAATAGTCCAGGATATGAAAACGAGGATAAGGAAACTTGTGTCTAGGTTGGGTAAGCAAGTGAAGAGAGTGTGCAAGGTGGCATTGTTGATTCCAGGTATGGATATCTCTAGAATGATGGTTTATGCCCAACAAACTGAATAGGATAAGAAAAAAAACAGATAGGAGTACCTAAGTAAGAAGGCCAGATCAGCAAGGTTGAGCTTACCTAGACTAAGCAGAGTAGGGGAAATAAGTCCTACTTCCAGAAGATGTCCTCTAGCTATGCACCATCTTTAGCTAGTGCATCGAACCCAAGCCACTAGTATGACTATAGGTCCCAAGGTCAGCCAAACTTTAGGGCACAGGGTGCACAGTCTCAAGCAAGTGCAACCCTTAGCTCTAAAGGGAAGCCACCTTATGGGAAATGTAGAAAGATGCATCTGGGAGAATGTAGAGATAGAGGGAATGGCTGCTACACATGTGGCCAACTTGGCCATTTTCAGAGGAAGTGTCTGATATGGGGCAATAAAGCCTAGTCCTCTACCACAGCATCACTAGCAAGGGGTAACCAGAGAGGTGATGCACCAGAGGCAGGCGGTGGGACAAATCGTCTATATGTGATAGGGAACCAACAGGACTAAGAGGTTCCACCAGATGTTGTGATAGGTATGTTTTGAGTCTTTACTTTTCCTTGCTATGCTTTACTTGATATGAGTGCAACTTGTTCTTTTGTGATGCCATATGTCGTAAGTAGATTTGAGATTCTTCCTAAGTGCTTGCTTGAGCTATTTTATATTTCTACTCCTGTTGGTAAGTATATGCCAGCTAAGAGGATCTATAAAGATTGTGTGGTTCCCTTATCATAGAGATACTCTTGTTGATTTGATTAAGTTAGAGATGATTGATTTTGGTGTGATCCTTGGTATGGATTAGCTTCACGCCTACTATGCCACTGTTGATTACCAAGCCTAGACTGTTAAATTCCAATTTCTGAATGAGCTTGTTATTGAGTGGAGTTCTGTTGTGTTGAAGGTTAAGTTTATTTATTACCTCAGAACCCAAAAATTGATCTCTAAAGGATATATCTGTCACTTTATAGGAGTCAACTCTAATGAAGTTGAGCCCCAAACTCTTGAGTCTGTCCCAATTATGAGTGAGGTTCCTGATGTATTCCCTGAGGATTTGTCGAGAGTCTCTCCTGATAGGGATATAGACATTGGAATTGATATTCTTCCTGACAGCTGACTTACTTCCATTTTGCCATATAGAATGACCCATGTAGATTTGAAAGAGTTAAAAGAGCAGTTGACAGATTTGTTAGAGAAAGGATTCATAAGGTCGAGTATCTCTCTATTGGGTGCTCCGGTCCTGTTTATGTGAAAGAAGGATGGTTTCCTTAGGATGTGTATTAACTACCATTAGTTGAATAAGGTGACAGTCAAGAATAAGTATCCTCTTCCAAGGATTAATGACCTGTTCGACCAACTTCAGGGTACTATGGTTTTCTCTAAGATAGACCTCAGAACAGGCTATCACCAATTGAAAGTGAAAGAATATGACATCCTGAAGACGGATTTTGGAACATGATATGGTCACTTCTAGTTCTTGGTGATATCTTCTGGGTTGACAAATGCACCCGCAGCCTTTATAGACCTGATGAACAGCGTATTCAGATAGTATCTTGATATGTTCTTGATTATGTTTATTGATGATATTCTAGTGTATTCTAGGGATGAGGAGGAGCATGCCAATCACCTCAGGATCACTTTGCAGACACTCAGAGATAATAAGTTATAAGCAAAATTTTCTAAGTGAGTTTTGGCCAAATCTGTGACTTTCTTGGGCCATGTAATTTCAGGAGATGGAATATGAATGGATGCCCAAAAGATTAAGGCAGTCAAGAACTGGCCAAGACCAACTTCTCCGATTGATATAAAGAGCTTTGTAGGATTTACTGGCTATTACTGGAGATTTGTTGAGGGATTTTCTTCCCTATCTGCACTGTTGGCTAAACTGACTCAAAGAAGGTCAAGTTTCAATGTTCTGATGAGTATAAGAAAAGCTTAGAAGAACTGAAGATGAGATTAACTATCATACCAGTATTGACCTTACCTAATGGAACAGATGGATTTTTTATCTACTGTGATGCTTCAAGAGTAAGGTTGGGATGTGTGTTGATGTAGAAGGGAAAGCTTGTTGCCTGTGCTTCCAGATAACTTAAGGCATATGAGAGGAACTACCCCATTCATGACTTAGAGTTAGTAGCAATAGTGTTTGCTCTTAAGATATGGTGCCACTATTTATATGGATCCCATGCTGATGAATTCACTAACCATAAGAGCCTGCAATACTTCTTTATCCAGAAAAAGTTTAACTTGAGGTAGAGGAGATGGCTTGAGTTGCTCAAAGACTATGATATAAGCATCCTCTACCATCCAAGTAAAGTTAATGTGGTTTGACGATGCTCTTAGTCGGTTTTCCATGGGAAGCACCGTCCATGTGGAGGAGGAGAAGAGGGAATTATCCAAAGAAGTTCATAGACTAGCACAATTTGGAGTCCAACTAGATAAATTAGGCGAAGGAGGAGTTTTTGTGCATAATGGGTCTTTTTCATCTCTAGTAGTGCAAGTGAAGGAGAAACAAGATAGAGATCCCATCTTAGTACAGTTGAAGGAGGATGTGCATAAGCAAAAGGTAATGGCTTTCGCCAAAGGGGAGATGGAGTATTGAGGTATCAAAGCAGACTGTGCCTTCCATATATTGATGGAGTTCGAGAGAGGATTGTGGCAGAGGCCTACAGTTCCAAATATTTCATCCATTGAGGGTCTACTAAAATGTACCATGACTTGAGAGAAGTCTAACGGTGGAGTGAAATGAATAGAGACATTGCTTAGTTAGTCTCTAAGTGCCCAAATTGTTAACAAGTGAAAGTTGAGCACCAAAGGATATGTGGACTAGCTCAAAACTTTAAGATTCAAGAATAGAAGTGGAAGATGATTAACATGGACTTTGCACTGGTTTACCAAGGTCCCGTAGATAGCATGATTCTATTTGGATGATACTTGATTGGATGACAAATTTTGCACACTTCTTGTAGTCAAGACAATAGACACTGCAAAGGATTATGCCTGACATTATATAAAGGAGATTGTTAGATTTCATGGAATCCCCTTATCTATCATGTCAAATAGAGGAGCAAAGTTTACTACCCAATTTTAGAGATCTTTTAAGAACGGTTTAGGTAAGAAGGTGCGCCTTAGCACAACTTTCCACCCTCAAACAGATGGCCAGGCAGAGCACATAATTCAAACCTTAGAGGATATATTGAGAACCTGTGCCATTAAATTTAATGGAATTAGGATGACCACTTGCCTTTGATAGAGTTTTCTTACAACAATAGTTTTTCATTTGAGCATCCTAATGCCCCTATATGAGTCACTTTATGGAAAGAGGTGTAGGTCACCGATTAGATGGTTTGAGATGGGTAGAGCAAAGTTAATTGGGCCAGACTTCGTTCACCAAGATATGAAAAATATGAAGATCATTCGAGAAAGGGTGAGGACTGCACAGAGTCGATAGAAGTTCTACACAGATGTTAAGAGAAGAGACTTAGAATTTGAGTTCAACGATTAGGTCTATTTGAAAGTGTTACCTATAAAGGGTGTGATGATATTTGAGAAGATAGGGAAACTGAGTCTAAGGTACATTGTACCTTATCAGATCATAAAAAGAGTGGGCAATGTGGTTTATGAGTTGGAGCTACCACTAGAGTTAGAGGCCATCCACCCAGTCTTTCATATCTCAATGCTTAAGAAGTGTTTGGGAGATCCACAGTTAGTTTTGCCTGTTAAGAGTACTGGAGTGAAAGATAGTCTGAGTTATGAGGAGGTTCCTATCTACGCCCTTGATCATCAGGTTCAAAAATTAAAAACTATAGAGGTTGCATTTGTCAAAGTGATGTGGAGGAACCAATTCGTAGAAGCAACTACTTGGGAGGCAGAGGAGGATATGAAGTCCATATACCCTCATTTATTCTTGCATACTGATGATGAGAGTTGATGGTAATGATTTCCCTCTAAATTCTTGAATTCCTATTCTTTGAGTCCTTCTATCATTCCCAGGATGATAGATGATAGTGTTCTAGAGTCCAAGTAAGGATTGATATGCTTTGTTGAATGTTTAGTTGTTTTACTTGCTGAATTCATTGATTAACTGATTGCATGAGTGAGTTAAGGGTTGGTTGATTGTTAGAGTCTATAGAGAGATTCGTGCCTTGATCTAAATCCCTAAGATTCTCTTCATTCGAGGACGAATGATCCCAAGGGGGAGATAATGTAAAACCTACTAATTTTTTCTACCTGATTTGGAGTAAATATATAGGAGATGCTGAGAAAAAGATACAGAAATAGGTTTACAAGAGCCTTTGTGACTCATATTTAGCTTTATGACTCGTAAATGGGATTTTATAGTAAATTCTAGTAACTCAAAGTTTTAGTACTCATCAGTTTACCTAAGGCATTTACGACCTGTAAAGTTTTACAACTCGTACAGTGGGGTTTCGTGATAAATTCCAATGAGTTCCAGTTCATATTCCCTTATTTATGAAAGGTCATTTACGACTGGTAGAAGAATTCGTGACTTGTAGAAGAGGTCTTGTGCTAATTTTAATAACTCAAATTTTTGGGACTTTCAGCCTATGAGAGTGGTCTACAACTCGTAAATGGGGTTTCGTAGACCTAGATGACAGTCTTACTGATGGGTATTTTTGTCTATTTCAATTCTTATTTAAATAAACCCTTGGTAATGGTAGACTTATATAGGTCTTGAAACAAACCCTAAGGGTATTCATTCTTCATTCCACCCTATGGGTAATTCTTGATAGCATTGAACGAGAAAGAGGAGCTAGGTTTTCCAATTCAATTGTGAGGATTGGCTAGGATTTAATTTTTCCTTCTACTTTTAGGTATGTAAGGCTTACAAAAGTATGAAATTTCTTTCGTCACATGTCCCATTTTGGAAAAGAGCTGGGATTTGAGAAATTTTACTACCCTAACTTTAAATCATTGCTTTCATCATGAGGTCTTATTATACGACATGAGAAAATTGCTACATTATATGAGTATTAATATGGGATTTATGCATGTATTCTCTATTTGATAGCGTGAACCCTAATTTTCATAATTTTATGAAATTTTCTGCATATTAATGAGTTGAGGTTGAGTACATAAATTGAGTAACTTGAGTATGATTGATCATGAGAAGCATGTTACATTGAGTCACATAGATTGCTATACATAAATATTTTGCATGCACTACATGATGAGTTAATTGAGTAAGTCTAAATAACTATTTTGAGTTTGATCAACTTTAATTGTTTGCATTGATTGATTGAATTGATGAGAAACTGAGTTGAACTAAGTATTAAGAATTGAGTTGATTGATGGAGTATTGAGGATTGCATTGATTGATTAGTTGAGCATGTTATAGTCTTGGGAGGAGTATTGAGCACCGGTCAGAGAGCGAGTATATATCTACTTTAACCTATAGAACTATGTTGCCAATGAAGTATAGTCATTTACAACTTGTTCTGGTGACTCTTGTCCCGCAAGCATACATATACCTTGGATCCATGAGAGAGTTGATCACCCTTTTCCGTGGAAAGTTAAGGGCGAGCGTGGCAACAACTTAGAATTCGTTGGGCATTACCAAACTAAAGGTGGTGAAATTGGATGTCAGCTAAGAGAAACTCCCAAGCAACATTGGTTGATCATCACATTTTTCAAAATGAGTCTAAATCTTACTGAGTTTCTTTCAAAAGCATGATCTACTTTAAACGTACATGTACTGAGTTAAGCATGAGATGTTGAGTTGAGGTGAGCGAGTTGAGCTTTATTTTCTTGAGCTATTTTACATACAAATATATTTCATGTACTGACATCTATTTGGGCCTGCATCATTTTATAATGTAGATAAAGGTGATAGAGGACTTCAGCCCGTGCACCGTTGAAGTCTAGTTCAGTACACTCCAAAGTTGGTGAGCCTCCTTGCATTCCAGAGGAGCCTTTTTATCCTTCTCATTTTTATTGAGCACTTACTTCTTTGATTTAAGTGTCCATGGCCTGTCATGGCACCATGTGCATTTGTTGAGTTGAGGCTTCGCAGACATTGAGTAAAGGATTGTTGAGTATTTTGAATTCCAACTTATTTTTGTTATAAGCTATGATTCAATAGAGTTGACATTTTATATATGTACGATGCCTTTATATCTAAGTTCTTTCTTCCGCTATTGAGTGAATTTGACGATGAGGCCAGGTGGTTCTCTTGGGGAATCAGCAATATTTCTATAAGTGCCGGCTACACCAAGGCTACTCTCTAAGGGTATGACATTGAGGTTTGAGGTGGGGCGGGGTACCTCCAATGGTCCATATTCATTTCTTAAGAAAGTGCTCTAAAGAAGCTATTCCTATGCATGAAGAGTATTCATGAAGAATGTTTTGGGTTTTTAGCCTATGATGCATGAATTCGAGGAATGTGATTTGGCCTTTAGGCCTATGAATGCATGTTAATGATTTAAAAGTCTTATGCCTCTTTTACAAGCATATATATATACATATATATATATATACACACACATATATATGTGTGTGTGTATATATGTATATATGTATATATTATATATGTGTGTGTGTGTGTGTATATATGTATTATATATATGTGTGTGTGTGTGTATGTGTTCTAGTGGAATAATGACCTAGCACCGAAGGTATTGAAGGCAGGGTGGGTTATCCCTAAGGGTCCATACTTCATTTCCTTGGTCTATGTGCCTAACATAGGTATATGTTTTATGCCCCAAGGGGGAAAGAAGAAAAAGAATAATGTTAACGATATACCTTTCGTAAGTATGTTACTTTTTTATCCATTGTGGGAAAGACGGATGAGTTCCAGGTTACAGCTCACTTGGTCTTATGTTAGTTACGGTCCTATCCTCAATATGTATGAAGTAATTTTGTATTCATGCATCATTTACCTCATGACATATTGTTATACTATTCTCTTGATTATAAGATTCTTTTTATATATGTGCCTTTGTCATCTAATATTGAGTGCAGGTTTGATAAGTCATCTACATTGCATGCCCGCATACTTAGTACATTCAAACGTACTAATGAATATTTTTGCCTACATGATTTAACCATGTAGGGACCGAAGATTACCTTCATCCACGCACAACAACTAGATTGGATCTTGATATACTTGTTATGGTGAGTCCTATCTTCCAAAGTCAAGTCATCATTCCTCTACCTATGATGTCTTGTTTACGTTATTTACTTTGAGGGTGAGCCCGAGATATGTCTTGGCCCCCGTCCTATG
Source organism: Solanum sejunctum (assembly GCA_025642045.1). NCBI lineage: Eukaryota > Viridiplantae > Streptophyta > Magnoliopsida > Solanales > Solanaceae > Solanum > Solanum sejunctum. Next base: position 497 of record JAOTQJ010169089.1, on the reverse strand, counting down.
CTATGATTATAGCGTTGTTGAACCTTCTGTATACTCCCTTACATTTATGTGCTAAGTGTTGTATTCGGAGATTACGTTTGTGGATATGGTTATGTAATGGTTCTGTTATTATGAATTGATTATGATCTTATGTTACGGATTCATGCTATGATGTGGAAGATCCCAAGTCCTGTATTTCCCCCATAGAGTGAGTCATACTTACCCGTCCCTTAGTTCTTATATGCTATGTTAATACATGTTAGTCCCATATCCTGATGACACCCCCATAGTATGAGTCCTATTTTCTCATCTCTTAGAACTATGTGTTTACTTTTTATATATGCATTTCTAAATTGATGATATGTGAATAGATGCTATGAGGCTTGTTTGGGGACTTTTGAGTTCTCATTTGTCATGTCACTCCTAGACCCTAGGTCCTAGTCGTGACAAATAAATTATAAAATAGAAAATAATTTTAAAAATTTAAATAAGTGATGGACGATGTCACTTTATTAAAA
>JAOTQJ010169081.1:0-25753 GCA_025642045.1 Solanum sejunctum | reverse complement strand
TTTGGGTTCCTTTGGGTTCCTCATTCGCTGGTCACGTCTAGGACCTACGCTTGGGTCGTGATAGGACAGAAGAAAAAATAGGGGTTGATCACTTCTTTTCTATTTGTTTTAAAAAATATTGTAATTAAAATTTTTAATGGTTAAAATTATCAATTAATTCTTCATTAAAAAAATTAGGTTTATTACATTCTCCCCCACTTAAAATAACATTCGTCCTAGAATGAGTCTAGACTCATACATGAATTTTCAAATTAGTGAGGATATCTCTCTCACATATTTGCCTTAGACTCCCAAGTAGCCTCTTTGGTTGGATGATTGCTCCATAACACTTTCACTAAAACTATCTTCTTCGACTTCGATTACCTCACTTTCCTATCTAGAATAGATATCAGACCTTCCTCATATGCTAAATTCTCATCAAGCTCCATCTTTTCTATATTTAATCTTATGACTATCATCATGAACATACTGTCAAAGAATGGACCCATGAAATACAGGATGCACAAAGGACAACCTTGGAGGTAAAGCAAGTCGGTACGCCACCAATCCAATCTGATCTAAAATATCATAAGGACCAATATATCTAGGACTTAGCTCCCCTTTCCAACCAAATCATATAACTCCTTTCAAAGCATAAACTTTCAAAAAGACCTTTTCACCCTTCATGAACTCTATGTCACGAACTTTCTTATCTGCATAAGATTTTTGTCTACTTTGTGCTATTCAAAGTCGTTTTCATATCATTGCAACTTTATCTATGGCCTATTGACCAAAATTTAGACCTAGTAATTGTGCTTAGCTAGGATTAAACTATCTAATTGGTGATTGACACTTACGACCATATAGAGCCTCATGCGGTGCCATCTGTATACTCGATTGGTAGCTATTATTATAGGAAAACTCTGCTAATTGTAACTGATCAACCCATTGTCCATAAAAATCAATTGCACAAGCTCTAAGCATGTTCTCCAAGATTTGAATAAGTCGCTCAGACTGTCCATCTATTTAGGGATGAAAAGTTGTACTCAAATAAATCTGTGATCCCAATGACTTCTAAAAAGACTTCTAAAATTCAAAAGTGAATTTTGTGAATCGATTTGATATTATTGAACTAGGCACTCCATGAAGACGAAGTATCTCTCGAAGGTATATGTCTGCTAGCTGCTTTGTAGTATAAGTAAACCAAACTGGTACGAAATAGGTAGAGTTTGTGAGTCTGTCCATAATCACCCAAACTGAATCGTGCTTCTTGAAAGTATTTGGCATACCAATAAATAAATCCATAGTAATATTTTCCCACTTTAGCTCTGGGATAATCAAATTTTGCATTGCACCACCAAATTTTTGATGTTCATATTTGACCTGTTGACAATTCAAGCAACTAGTCAAATACTTCAAAATATTAGCCTTCATACCTTTCCACTAGTATAAACCATGCAAGTCTTGATATATCTTCTAAAATGACCCCCCAAAAAAGTGCCAAAAAATGTGCCTCGAAATCCCTAGAATTTTAAATTTCATATATCACAAAATCCATGCGTTATATCAAAAATCCGACTTCATATTCTTGTTCAGAGGTCAAAATTAGAGGGAGAAAGGTCTAACAACAATTTAAGAGTAAACGATTAGCAATTTAATTTTTACTAAATTTCCTTAACCAAAATCTATCAGCGATAGTGCCGCGATGCACAGTTATTGCAAACATATATTAATTTGGCCTCCGCATAGGTTCACATTGTGGACCAGACGTAGACTTGTGTATTTTATTGCCAATGATTTCTATCTTTGTCCAAGGCTTTTAGGTCCTGGGCCTAAGTGTTCCCAAACTTATTTTTATCTATACTTAGCCTTATTTCATCCTCATATCATCCTAAACATTCCCCAATACTCTCTTAAATACTTAGTCATATTTTCACTCCTAAATTCACGTCTCAAACCCTCATTTGGAACTAAGGTTTTCCTTCAAGATTCTTCTTCAAACTTTAAAGTCTCCATCTCTAATCTTCACCAAGTTTATTTCCAAGCTAAGGTATGTGGGTTTCTTTCATGGGTTCCTATCACCCATGAGACCCAAGTCTCCTTTTACTTAAATTGCATGATTTAAAGTTGATTTACAAATAGGTCTTTCTCATTATGAAATTTACTGCACACTATGTTAAAGCTATGTGAAATTATGACTGTTTTACTATGTTTTGAGCTATAAATCTTCGACCTATTGTAAAAATTGATGAGGGGTTTTGATGTATGATGCTAAAGGGTGTTGCAAGGTGTTAATTGATGGTTTTACAATGGATTTTCTTGAATGATTTCATCTCTATATTTCATGGTTATACACTAGCATTACACATACTCTAAGTGTTTGATAAAATGTCCGGATATAGTTTCTTGAGAAGTTAAAGGTCCAAAGTATGAGATATAATATGGTTGACTATATGATGATGAAATGAACTTATATATATGATAAATTGTACATAAAATGTTGCATTAGACCATGCCCAATCGGAGTTGACTAAGAACCTGGATAACTTAGATAAGGGTTTGTACTCATCAACCAAATGAAACGTTTGTACTTCTCCACCTAGTGATGGGGCGACATCATCACTAACCTAGATAGGGATTTCTACTCATCAACCTAGTGATGGATGTGTACTTCTCCACTGGGGTGATAGCACGACAGTATCACCAACCTAGTGAGGGATTTGTACCTCACCACCTAAGTGACGGGGTAACATCACCACCAACCTACCAAGGAGTTTGTACTTGAAAATCTAGCTTGGTCTCTTCTATATATATGATATCTTACATAATCATGAGTTATTTAAGTATGTTTTACTTATGCATTGATCATATATGCCATATTGTTATATTATGCCTATTGTCTATTATTATGTATTTTGTCTATGATGCCTAATTCTTGTTGCATTGCATCCTACATACTTAGTACATGCAAAGGTACTAACGCATACTCTTGCCTACATAATATCAGCATGTCAGAATCAGTGCCCAAGTTGATCCTCCTCCTCCTCGTCGTGGCTAGTTCGATACTACTCAAGCTAGTTAGTAAGTCCTCCACTTTGGGGACCTTAGTCGATGTTGCTCTTATTATGTATTGAAACATTCTTCTTTGTGTTCTATTTTGACTATGAGGGTGATCCTAGTTGCTTTGTCTTGGACCTCGCTCTTATCTATGTACTAGAGGTGTTTGTTGGACATGTTATGCATCTATGCTTAGAGTCTTGACTCTATTGTTCTTGATGTCTATGACATGAAAGTGTTTCCCTTTAGCCCTATTGTCCCACTGTATTATCTCTTGATGCTTGTTATATTGCTTCCATGACTAAGGATGTGCAATGATGTCCTAAGAGGCCTACTTGGGTCCTTTGGGTTCCTTTTGCACTGTGTCACATCTAGGCCCTAGGCTTGGGTCGTGACAAACTTGTTATCAGAACACTAGGTTGATAGATCATCAGAGTCCAACACACCATATCAATTAGAATCCTATTCATGGATATGAAACACATTATGACTATGAATAGGAGGCTATGAGACATTTTAGGAATTATTTCCCTTCTTCAAGTTCTACGTCATGTTACAGAGTTCTAGTGAGTTTTCCTTCTAACGATTGTTCTTTGCTATGCTAGATCATGCCAAATACTCGAGGAAGAAGGGTCTAAACTCTCGAGGATCAACCTAACAATGGTGAGCTCTGGGATACTCTCACTATACTTGCCCAAGTGGTGGCTAACCAAGTAAATCAAGGGGCCCAAGCCTCTCATACTACTAACCCGGGAGCTAGGGTAAGATACTTCATGAGGATAAATCCTCCAGAATTCTACGAGTCAAAGGTAGATAAAGATCCATAAGAGTTTATTGATGAGGTCTACAAGATCTTGAATATAATGGGTGTTGGGCCGAATGAAAAGGCCGGAGTTGGCAGTGTACCAACTTAAAGGGGTAGCCCAAATATGGTATGATTAATGGAAGGGTGAGAAGGGAATTGGTAATGTGGTGCTATGGGAGGAATTCAAATTGGCTTTCCTTAATCGATTTTTCCCTCTTGAGCTTAGGAAAGCTATGATGGTAGAGTTCATGAACTTGAAACAAGGTGGTATGAGTGTGAGGGAGTACACCCTCAAGTTTAATCAACTTTCAAAGTATGCTACTCATTTGGTGGTCGATCCTAGATCTAGGATGAATAAGTTCGTGATGGGGGTCTCTAACTTGGTAAGTGAAGAATGCTGGTCCACCATGCTAAGTAGTAACATAGACTTGTCTCGGTTGATGACCTATGCCGAGCAAATAGAGAAGGAGAAATTGAGGAAGAGAAGGAGACATGAGGACAAGAGGGCTTGATTTGAGGGTAAATTCCAAAAGGGTGCTAAAATTCCATCAAGGCCAAGGGTCTTATCATGCTACTACTAGGGGCTTTGCCAATGACCTCCCTAGGCCTCAAGGTGTTGGTGTTGTGGCTCCCATTGATGTGTATCCTACATGTGGGAAGAATCATAGGGGCCCATGTTTGAAGGATTCTAATGCATGCTTTGATTGTAGGGATCTTGGTTACAAAAGGATGGATTGTCCAAGAAACCATGGAAAGAGCCAGGGTGTAAATACTATTCCATTGGGTAGAGGTGGTCCTTAAGGTGATGCCCCGAGGCATAACCGGTTTATGCACTACAAGGTAGGTAAGGGGTTTGTGAGGTTCCAAATATTGTTACCAGTATGTTAAAAATCTTTGCTTTTGATGTATATGCTTTGATTGATCCGTGTGCCACTCTTTCCTTTGTTACCCCTTTTGTTGCTAAAAAGGTTAATGTTGACCCCGAGTTGATGCATGATATGAAGTGTCTAATCCTATTGGTGCCTCTATTGTTGCTAGGAAAGTTTATAGGAGTTGTCCTATTTGCATTTTCCATAAGTTGTTGCCTTGTGATCTTGTTGAACTAGACATGGTTGATTCTGATGTCATTCTTGGGATGGATTGGTTGTATGCTACTATGCTTCTATTGATTGTATAAACTATAGGGTCAAGTTTCAATTCCCTAATGAACCCATCCTTAAGTGGTAAAGTCAAGATGTGGTGGTCAAGGATAGATTCATTTCATGCATTAAAGCCTATAAGTTGATCTTTAAGGGGTGTCTTTATCATCTTGTCAGGGTTAGCGATGTGGAGTCTAAAGCCCCGCCATAGAGTCAGTTCTGGTTGTAAATGAGTTTCTTGATGTCTTTCTAAATGACCTTCCCAGTGTTCCTGCCAAAAGGGAAATAGATTTTAGTATAGACATCCTCCCCGATACTCAATCTATCTCTATTCTACCATACTACATGGCCCTGGTGGAGTTAAAGGAGTTAAAGGAACCATTGAAAGATTTGCTGGAGAAGGGTTTTATTAGACCTAGCCAATTACCATGGGGTTCTCTGGTGTTGTTTGTGAAAAAGAAGGATGGATCACTTAGAATGTGTATTGACTACCAACAACTCACTGGGGTCACCATCAAGAATAGGCATACTTTTCTAAGGATTGATAATTTTCTTGACCAATTGCAAGGGGCTAGCTTCTTCTCTAAGACTGATCTTCAGTTCGGGTATCATCAAGAATGGGTGAGGAAGTGTGATATTCCCAAGAAGGCCTTCAGGACTAGATATGGGCATTATGAATTTGTTGTGATGAATTTTGGGTTGACCAATGCACCAGCCATCTTCATGGAACTAATAAAGTGGGTCTTCAAACCTTACATTGATTTCACTTTTCATTGATGATATTTTGATCTATCCATATAGTAGGGAGGAGAATATAGGGCATTTGAAGGTTATATTGCAAAGATTGAGAGAGGACAAATTATTCCAAATATGACAAATGTGAATTTTGGTTGAAGGAGGTTACATTCTTGGGTTATATGGTGTCGGGGGATGGAAAAAAAGTGCATCCTAAGAAAACTGATATGATTAGAAATTGGCCTAGACCATTGACCCCGTCGGATATTAGGAGTTTCATGGGCCTAGCAAGTTATTATAGAAGGTTTGTAAATGGATTCTCCTCTATTGCTTCCCCTATGACAAAATTGACTCAAAAGAAGGTTAAGTTTGTGTGAATCGATGAGTGTGAGAGGAGCTTCCAAACATTGAAAGAAAAGCTTGTGTCTGCTCCTATATTGTCACTACTAGATGGGCTTGAGGGATTTATGGTGTATTTTGATGCTTCTTGGGTCTGTTTGGGTTTTGTGTTGATGCAAAATTTTAAGGTCATCGCTTATGCTTCTAGACAACTCAAGGTACATGAAAGAAACTACCCTACACAAGATCTAGAGTTAGTCGCCATTATGTTTGCATTAAAGATTTGGCTTCTCTCTTGTATAGGGTGCATGTGGATGTGTTCACCAATCATAAGAGCCTCCAATATGTCTTAACTCAAAAGGTTCTCAACTTGAGGCAAAGAAAATAGGTACAACTTCTTAACAACTATGATATGAGTGTGCACTATCATCCGGGTAAGGCAAATATAGTGGTAGATGCTTTGAATAGGGTGTCTATGGGTAGCGTAGCCCTTGTTGATAGTAGTGATGAGGAGATGGCTAGGGAGGTGCATCAATTTGCTAGATTGGGGGTTAGGTTGGAAGAGGCTAGTGATGATGGTATTGTGGTTGTTGATGGGTCTAAGTCTTTATTGGTTGATGAGGTGATAGCAAAACAAGATCTTGACTCCGCATTGCTTGAATTGAAGGCCTTGTTGAAACAGGGCAAAATAGAGTTTTTCTCCCATGGGGGAGATAGTGCCTTTAGGTACCAAGGTAGGTTGTGTGTGCCTTGTGTTTATGGTTTGAGGGAGAAGATCCTTGATGAGGCCCATAATTCTTCCTATTCTATCAACCTCGGTTCCATCAAAATATATAGGGACTTGAGAGATGTGTATTGGTGGGGAGGCATAAAGTATAAGTCAAAGCTGAACATCAAAGACTGGGTAGCCTAACCCAAGACATAGAGATTCCTACTTGGAAGTGGGAGGTGATTAATATGGATTTTTTGGTTAGGTTGCCCAAGACTAGGAAGGGTTTTGGTTCTATTTTCAGGGTGACAAAATTGACTCACTTTCTACCGGTTAAGACTATATATGGGGCTGAAGAGTATGCAAGGTTGTACATCCATGAGTTATTGAGGTTGCTTGGAGTTACTTTGTCTATCATATCGTATCATGGTTCACAATTCACTTCACACTTTTGTAGGTCTTTTCAAAGGGGTCTTGGTGCAAAAGTTCACCTTAATATGACCTTTCACCCTCAAACGGATGGACAAGCCAAAAGAATCATTCAAATCCTTGAAGATAACTTAGGGCATGTGTTTTGGAGTTGACGGGTAGTTGGGATGACCATCTTCCTTTGATTGAGTTTTCCTACAATGATAGCTACCACTCTAGCATCAGTATGGCTCCTTTTAAGGTTCTTTATTGAAAACATTATAGATCACCGGATGGTTGGTTTAAGGTTGGAGAGGTAGCCTTATTGGGACTGGATCTAGTTATGGAGGCTCTTAATAAGGTTAGGATGAACAGGGAAAGGTTGAAAATAGCCCAAAGTCATCAAAAACATTTTGCTGATGTAAGGAGAAGAGACCTTGAATTCAAAGTTGGTGATTGGGTCTATTTGAAGGTTTCTCCAATGAAAGATGTGGTCCATTTTGGTAAGAAGGGGAAGTTGAGTCCAAGATATGTTGGTCCTTATGAGGTCTTGTGTAGGGTTGGCAAGGTAGATTATGAATTAAAGTTTCCTAGTGAAATGAATTTGGTTCATTCGGTGTTGCATGTTTCTATGTTAAGGAATGTGTTAGTCATCCTAATGATATTGTGCCTCTTAATGTTGTGGGTGTTATTGAGGCTAACTTAACTTATGAAGGGACTTCAATTCAAATTTTGGGTAGGCAAGTGAAGTGATTGAGGAACAAGGAGGTGGCATCCGTTAAGGTCCCTTGGAGGAACCAACAAATCCAAAATACTACTTGGGAGGCCGAAGCATACATGCAAAAGCAGTATCCTTATCTTTTCTACTCCACTCAAGCCTAACGTCCTAATTCTAAGTCCCCTATGTGATTTCAAGTCTTGTATTTCAGCCTCTATGTCATTCATATGCATTCATGTTTAAGTTGACATGTTTATGATGATTTTACACTTATGTTGAGAATCAATCCATGACAGTGCCGCGATATGCAACTATCACAAACATGTGTTAATTTGGCCTCTGCGACAGGTCCATGTCGCGGACCAGACGCAAACCTATATATTTTTTTGCCAGTGATTTTTATCTCAGTTCAAGGGTTTTGGGTCTTGAGCCTAAGTGTTCCTAAATGTGTTTTCATCTATACTTAGCTTTATTTCACTCTCATATCATCCTAAACATTCTCCAATACTTACTTAAACACTTATCCATATTTTCACTCCCAAATTCAAGTCTCAAATCCTCATCTAGAACTAATGGTTTCCTTCAAAATTGTTCTTCAAGCTTCAACTCTCCATGTCCAATCTTCACCAAGTTCATTTCAAAGCTAAGGTATGTGAGTTCTTTCATGGGTTCCTTTCATCCATGATACCCAAGTCTCCTTTTACTTAAATTGCATGATTTAAAGTTGATTTACAAATGGGTCTTGCTCATTATGAAATTCACTGCACACTATGTTAAAGCTATGTGAAATTGTGACTATTTTGCTATGTTTTGAGCTATAAATCTTGGAACGATTGTAAGAATTGATGGGGGGTTTTGATGTATATTCCTAGATAGTGTTGCGACGTGTTAATTTATGGTTTTACAATGGATTTTATTGCATAATTTCATCTCTATATTTTATAGTTGTATACTAGCATTACACACCCTCTAAGTGTTTGATAAAATGTCCGGATGTGGTTTCTTGAGGAGTTGAAGGTCGAAAGCATGAGATATGATATGGTTAACTATATGATGATGAAAAAAGCTTATGTATATGATAAATTCTATATAAAGTATTGCATTAGACCATGCCCAATCCGTGGGGACTAAGAACCCAGATAACCTAGATAAGGGTTTGTACTCATCAACCTAGTGAAGCATTTGTACTTCTCCACCTAGTGAAACATTTGTACTTCTCGACCTAGTGATGGGGTGGCATCATCACTAACCTAGATGGGTATTTGTAATCATTAACCTAGAGAAGGATTTGTACTTCTCCACTGGGGTGATAGGACGACATCATCACCAACTTAGTGAGGGGTTTGTACCTCACCACTTAAGTGATGGGGCAGCATCATCACCAACCTACCAAGGGGTTTGTACTTTGAAAATCTATCTTAGTTTCTTCTACACATATGATATCCTATATAAGCATGAGTAGCGTAAGTATGTTTTACCTATGCATTGATTATATATGCCATATTATTATATTATGCCTATTGTCAATTGTTACTCATTTAGTCTATGAATCCTAATTCTTGTTGCATTGCAAGCTACATGATATCCCCATGTAGGAACCGGTGCCCAAGTTGATGATCTTTCTCCTCCACATGGCTAGTTCGATACTACTCAAGCTAGTTGGTGAGTCTTCCACTTTGGAGACCTTAGTATATGTTGTTCTTATTATATATTAAGACATTCTTCTTTGCATTCTATTTTGACTATAAGGATGAGCTCGGTTGCTTTGTCTTGGCCCTCGGTCTTATCTATGTATTTGAGGTATTTGTTGGACATGTTATGTATCTATGGTTAAAGCCTTGACTTTATTGTTCTTGATGTCTATGACATGAAAGTGTTTTCCCTTAGGCCAGGTTGTCCCACTTTACTATCTCTTGATGCTTGTTTTATTGCTTCTATGACCAAGGATGTGTAATGATATTCTAAGATGCTTGCTTGGGGTCCCTTCGGGTTCCCCTTATGTAGTGTCACGTTTAGGTCCTAGGCTTGGGTCGTGACATCTTTGAAGGACCTGGATGGATGGAGTATCATGAGCTATGAGCCTCTTTAAGTACTAGCTGCTTTACCCCACCCATCATGGGTATACATAATCTACCATGCAAACACAAAACACTATTGCCATCAATTGAGACGACTTCACGCCTCCACCCTGCACTCAATCTCATAATCTAGCTTGTTGGGAATTATCATATTGACAAACCTTGGCTTCTACAACTAAGAATGATTGCACCACCATACCAACAAACCTGCCATGAATTGTATGATCAATTCTAACTTCTTAATTGGCTAAAGACTGCATATCCCTAGACATAGGTCACTTTTCAATAGCAATCTAAGCCAAGCTGCCAATAGATTTTCTACTTAAAGCATCTGCCACTATATTCGCCTTTCCAGGATGATACAAGATAGTGAGATCATAATCTGTAAGTAGCTCAACCATTGTCCTTGCCTCAAATTCAGATACCTTTGCTTGAATATGTATTGCAAATTCTTGTGTTTAGTATAAACTTCACATGATTCACCATAAAGGTAGTGATGCCATATCTTGAGAACAAATATGATTTCAACCAATTCTAAAATAATATGTAGGATAATTCTTCTTATGAATAAAGACAGATACCTTTGCTTTATCATTCTGCATTAAGACACATCCCAATCCAATTTTAGATGTATCGTAAATAAATGGTGAAACCACCCTTTGCCATGGGTAAGATCAAAATAGGAGTTGTAGTTAATGAAATCTTTAAATTTCTAGAAATTCTGTTCACATTCATCTAACCATATCATACCTTTTTGAGTTAAACATGTCAATAGAGAAGCTATCCTTAAGAAACCCTTCACAATCCATCTGTAATATCTAGCTAGCCCCAAGAAACTACATATCTCTATAGGAGTATTAGGTTGAGGCCAATCTCGAACAACTTCTATCTTTCCTAGATCGACTTGAATCCCATCTCAGGACACCACATGTCCTAAAAAGGAAATTGTTCCCAAGCAAAACTCATATTTTGAGAACTTAGTGTAATGCTTTCGTTCCTTAACCATCTGTAATACAACTCTCAAATGATATTCATGCTCAGCCTCATCTCAATAGTAGACCAAAATATCATCAATGAATACAATCATAAACTGGTCTAAGTATGGCTTGAATACCCTATTCATGAGGTCCATAAATGCAGCAGGTGCAGTAGTCAATCCAAAAGATATCACCAAAAATTCAATGTGCCCATACCTGGTTTGAAAGGTTGTCTTTGAGATATCTTCAGTTTTTGTTCCCAGATGATGATAACCTGATCTCAAATCAATTTGGGAAAAGTAAGTAGCACCATGCAGTTGGTCGAGTATATCATCAATACGAGGCAATGAGCAATTATTCTTGATTGTTGCCTTATTTAGATGCTTGTAGTTGATGTACATTCTTATCATACCATCTTTCTTTTGCACAAATAACACTGGAGCACCATAAGGCGATACATTAGTCCTGATGAACCCCTTATAAAGTAGCTCTTTTGAGTTGGACATTCTATTCTCTCAATTAGCTAGAGCCATACAATATGAAGGAATAGAGATAAGTTGAGTGCCTGGCACTAAAGCAATAGTGAACTTAATTTCTCTCATAGGTGGTAGCCCAGTTAAGTCTTCTAGGAACACATGAACAAATTCTTGCACAATTGATATGCTATTGATAGTAACATCCTCCCTTCAAGTATTATAATGGACAGTAGCAATAAAACCAAACATGATTAATCATTCAGCGTGCCTTTACATAAGATATTATCTTTCCCTGTGACAGAGGAGTCATACCTTTCCATACTAAAGATGGTGTACTAGAGAAATTAAAATCTACCCCTTTAGCATAATAATCGACCAAAGCATAGCATGATGCTAACCAATCCATACCTATAATTATGTCAAAGTGAAATAACGACAAGTCTAATAAAGCAACTATTGTGCCCTTGCCCTGCACATATATAACAAGTCCCTATACACTTTATCAATTGATAAAGTCTCCTTAAATAGAGTCATGACTATATATGGAACATTAAGAGTCTCAACTCATCATTGTAAAGATATTACAAAAGACGAGGATACTTATGAATATGTATAACCAGGATCAATAAGAGCATATGCCTCATGATAACTATAATAATACCTATGACTACAATATTAGATCCTTCAACATCCTATTTGTCCATAGCAAATAATCTTGGCAGTCTACCTGCTCCCTGAACAACTTGTGCACCCTGTCAACCCTGTTCACGAGCACCTTATAGAGTAGCCATTGCTGGTTGAATCTTAGCCTGAGTATTTGCCATATTTCTCTGCACCTGTGTAGTAGCTTAACTAGTACCAGAATCTCTCTGAGGACAAAATTTAGCAATATGACCTCTTTCACCATAAGTAAAATAAGGACCATCAATACCAAAATAGGGACCACTATGATTCTTACCATAGTTAGAACACTTTAGATGTTGTCCGGACTGGAAAGAATTATCACCCTTCTTCTGCATCTATTGTTGGTCTTGTTTAGCTGGATAACCACTCTTAGAAGATTATACCACTGACTCTGACTGAGTAGGCCAAGATTGCCCATGATGAAATCCACTCTTGCCTCCAGATGGAGCACCACTACATCTACCTGTATTACGTGTCTTCTTCTTCCTCACTTGGTTTTTTCCATCTCCTAATAGGATTCACAATGAAGAACAGTGCCAACAATATCTGAATATGTACTATTTTGCACATCTCATATCACAGGACCACAGTAACGGTGCTCTAATCCATCCATAAATCTTCTCACTTTCTCCCTTGGTTCTGCAATAAATAATAGGATATACCTGGACAATTTAGTAAACTTGGCCTCATACTTTGTAACTATCATATTGCCCTAACACAGATCATAGAACTGACATGTCATATCATCTTGTGTGCTCAATGGAATAAACCCATCCTTAAACATTACAGAAAAATGCTGCTTGTCTATCTCTCTGAATAGAAGTCCACCATGCCTCTGGAGATCCTGAGAACATAAAAGTGGAAAATTCCACAACACGAGTCTCCTTCAACCCTAATGTAATAAGAATCTTTTCACAATGATCAATGAACTTTTGAGGCTTAATAGAAGCTGGTGTCGTATCAAACTCTGGTGGCTTAAGGTCTATGAAATTCTTAAGATTGTTGGGTTTCCCTGAAGTTGCAACTAGATGACCAACTTATTGAGGGGGCAAATGCGGTATATGAGTCACATCAACATTTAACTAAACCTATTCTTACTTTGATCTAGTAGTCTAAGGAGCTGGGTTCCACCTTGATTAGGTACCAATGCCTCTAACACATTCAATAATCTCCTCACAACATCTATAGGTAAAGTGACAATAGGTGTAGCAACTAGCACTACCTGTGAGGTATCCTGAACAACCTCTTCCTGCACCTGGTCTAGGGCAACAACTCGGGTCTATCCCTTATTCATAACTCCTGATTGAGGAGCAGCAATTGCTTTAGTCCGAGCTCTAGTAGGATGAGACTTACCCTGACTACCAGTGGAGGTAGTAACATATCCCCCACCAGATTCAACAGTTGTATTAGATCCAATAGCAGAGGAAGAGCCACACCTTTTAGCTATTAGAAAAAAATAGTCAAAAAGATAAACTTAATTCAACTCAACACACAAATAAGGAATGAAAAAGAGAATACATCCTAAATATTTATTAGCTTCAAGGTCATAAGTATGGGTGCCTACATCCTATGAAAAAGGTTCTACCAAACACTGCTCTATGACCTAGGACTTAAAGGCTAGGCTCTGATACCAACTTTGTCATATCCCAAAATACCCCCTAGATGTGATTAGCACCCGCCCATACCTTCTTTTGGGGAACCAAACATCCATATATGCATCGAAATTATCAAAGCACACGGATACAATATATACGACACCAAACTTTATCACTACCCATAAAAATGGAATAACTATCAAACCAAAATCATACATCGAGTCACAAAAGTAAAAAGTCACTTAACAAGATATCTCTAGCCGAAAACCCATAATATGATCATGGAGCTTCTAATAGAGTGATATAAGTTCAACTATCGATCATCCAAACCCCAAGAAGAAAAAAATATAATCTATACTAGATAGAGCAGAAATAGTAGCCTCCACAAATAATGCGAAGACTTATCTCAGCAATAGAATCCACGAGAATGAACTTATCAACCACAAGTCTCACCCACTACAACAGTATCTGCATTGACATTCAAGTAAAGGGTGAGCTTTATATAAATATAACCTAGTAAGATCCTCGACTTGCTACTTTAATAATCCTGAAATAAGAGTTATAAATTACACCTGCACCATGGATATACATAAATATCATAAGTATATACTTCATGATAATCTCAATAAGTTCAAAGAAATGTTCAAAAAGGTCCCTACAACTCTGAATTCAATCCATACTCAAAACTTGTCATAAAATAGTGGTAAAAAAGACCAACCCATCACTCCGACAAGTCTATGGCAGCATGTATAATGCTCTAAAAGTGCAATGCAATAGTGTGTATAAAACCCCTAACATATTACGGTAGTATGTCTATTCCCCTAACATATTATGACAGCTAAGTATTCCCCTAGTAACCACATCACAATAATAGGAACGGTATCGAACATGACACCATAAATAACTTATAAAAATATTTGATATTCTTCTCAAAATAGCATATCTAGGCCTGATTAAAGTACATATTTGTCCCAACACATACACTAGACAGAAAATATATATTTTTTAAATCATATTTGAAAAGCAAGCACTAAAGCTTGAAGTCTCACTTACGTTATTAAAGATAAGTTCCACAACCTTGAACGCATACCAAAACAACCCCTACATGCCTCAATCTATGAAAATATTGATTATCGAAATCATTTATGTTGGCAAAACTCAAGTCTCCATATTCCTACCCTTTAAGTTTAGAGTTAAATGTTAATTCCCAATACCTTAAACTATAAGTTAAAAGTAAATGTATTTTAATCTCATTGTTATAACTTGATTGGTTAAAATTCTGGTAAATATGTTTTCAACTAACAAGAGCACACAACAAGAAAATACCTGCACTTTATCACTCAAAATAGATAAGAAGATTAAGTTGATTCTATGTATGAATTTATCCAAATAGCCTTGATAAGTCATGTGTTTTCTTCCAAAAGAAAGGAACTAAAGAAGAATTATTTTTTCCCTAGTATGTTGTCTCTGTTGCATGAGTAGAGAAGAAAAAATGGGTTGATCGCTTTATTTTATTTTTTTTGAAAATCTTTTAACTAAAATTATTAATGGTTAAAATAGACAATTAATCCTTCATTAGAAAAATTAGGGTTATTACATTGGCCCTACCCAAAAAAGGATTCTATGGGATGTAAATCATTCTACGGGCTGTCTAATAACTCGTAAGTCACTTTCATGAAAACTCCATATTTTTCTCATGTATGGTGTCCTATTCACAAACCATCTATGACTCATAAAGTATCATACAGGTCGTCACTTGGTCTGTAGGTTACCCTACACTTAGAAACTTTTTCCCTTCATGAAGTTATATGTTTAAAAATGAAACCAACGGGTCGTATATAAACTTACACACCATAAGTCACCCCATAAACCAGGACTTTAGGTCAATTTTGTTGTACTCAGGATGTCTAAACTGGATCATTACAGTTCTCTAATGCTAGATTCTGAAGTGAAAATGATCATCATCAACTAGCCAAAGGTTCCAAATCCAAGGATCATTTTAGGCTCTAAATAAAAGATTTGATAGGAGTAGGGCATCATACCCTAGAGTTTAGGGCAGTGGTGAAGGATAGGGCTTGCCTAGGTGCACTACATATAGGAAGAATCATATAGATAGGTCTTTGACAGGTTCTAGTGCTTGTTAGGAGTGTAGTAAAGTTAGGCTACAAATAGTCCGAGAGTCCAAATATGACAGCAAACAATGGTCAAGAAAGTCATCCCAAGGATAGGTTATTCTAACTGGCCAAGGACAATAGAGGGTTCTACATGGTAGTGCTCATCACAATAACAGATTATATGACCTATATGCTAGGCAAAATATGGAATAAACTCATGTGGTTATTGGTATGTTAAAGGTCTTTAACTTTGATGTGCATGCATTATTTGATTCAGGAGCCAATTTATCTTTTGTTAGCTACCAGATTTGATATCAGTCCTGAAATTTCGTTGGAGCCTTTCTCCGTCTATACTTTTATGGGTGAGTCAATTGTATCTTAAAGAGTCTATCGGGGTTGTCCTGCATTTAGATTACATAAAATCATTTCTTGTGACCTTGTTGTGATTTATATGGTTGATTTTGATGTTATTTTTTAAATGGACTGATTGCATGCTTCTTATATCTCTATAGACTATAGAACTTTTAAGGTCAAGTTTCAAATCCTAAATAAGGCAATTCTTGAATGGGTAGGTATTGACTCAACCATGAAAGTTCGACTCATTTCCAATCTAAAGGCTCGAAAATTGATTTTCAAGTGATGTATCCATCATATTATGAAAGTTAGGGATGTCAATTCTGAGTCGTATACTCTAGAGTTTGTTCTTATTGAGAATGAATTTTTGGATGTCTTTCCTTAAGATTTACTCAATATTTCTCTCAAAACTAAAGTAGACTTTGGCATAGATCTTTTTTTAGATACCCAATCTAACTCTATCCCTCCTTACCGAATAGGCCGATAGAGTCAAAAAAGTTGAAGGATCAGTTGAAATACTTCTTCGAGAAGATTTTCCTTAGGCTAAGCATTTCATGATATGGTGCTTCTGTGTTGTTTATAAGGAAAAAAGAATGAATTACTTCAGATATGTATAGACTATCAACAGTTGAACAAGATTATCATAAAAAACAAGTATCCACTACTGAGGATAGATGATTTATTTTATGAGTTGCAAGGGGCTACTCATTTTTCCAAAATATCTCCATTATAGCTAATATCTATTGACTATAAGAGAATGTGATATTCCTAAGACAACTTTTCAGACAAGGCATGGTCACTTTGGGTTTGTGGTGATGTCATTTGGATTGACCAATTCTCCAATCGTGTTCACAGACCTATGAATAAAGTGTTCAAACCCTACTTTGATACTTTTATGATAGTCTTCATAGGTGACATCCTAATCTATTCTTGTAATGACAAAGAGCATATTGGTCATTTGAGGGTGGTGCTTCAGACCTTAAGGAACACATAGTTGATGAGTCCATATCTCGAATTCATTTTGGGCTTAAAATGCAAAGAAATATTGTCCTTGGTGTGCCATTATATTTCAAACTAATATGCATGTGTTATATCAGGAATTGAGCTAAAAGAGCACAAATGGACAACACTCAACAAAATATTGAAAGGAGCAAAAGTGTGAGAAAGACGGACAAAAGTAGCTTCATTAACTTAGTCGGCATATCGCCAAATGCTCAGTGAGACCGCCTAAGATTTTAGAAACCAAGACTCAAGTTCATGCTAGAATGGCAGTTAGAGAAGTCATAAAACATATACGACATATCATCAAATAACTGGAAGTTAATTATTTGATTACTAATTAGATACTCTTTAACTTTTTCCATTTCATTTGGTTCAGATATTTCTTTGTGTCTAAATAATACAAGTAGATTTACTTTTGAAAGTCTTTTTTTAATTTTTCTTAGAAATCCAATAATTTTGATAAGCCATTTTTTTGGCTTCTTTGAAAACTCTTCTAAATAATTTTGTTTTTACTTTTAAAATTTTTAGTGTTATAAACCATTTGATATCTTATCTGTCCCTCTAAGAAAATGGATATCTCCAGAAAGATTTTCAATTCAATTCATTTTTTTCTCTCTACCTGGACCAACCCACTGACTCAGCTTCTTAGATTTAAGGTGATTTATATATCGACCATAATAATACTATTGTTCCATACCATTATGGAAGAAGATCTGGGAAAGATATGCACCTCTTTAGGAATGAAAAAAATTGATCTACTTTCATTTGGTATTTTTTGGCCTAAATTTCTTGACTTTCTGATACTCAATTAAATCTTCTTTTATGACGATGGAATGCATTTCTATTTTCTATATTAAACTTTTTTGCAATACAGAAAATAAAGAGGAAAAGGCATGACCAGAAGAATTATGTGAAATAAGTGAATTTATCTAGTTGAGGCATTCTTATTGATTGAGACAAAGTGATTCCCTCAATATACTTTAAGTCTATCAAGCCTGTACAAGTATTGAAGAAGTATAGAGTTTTTAATTGGTTGTTGACCAATACAAAGCATAAGATCAAGATGCACAAACGAAAAAAGTCTAAAAAATTGGGAATTTTCTATATAAAAAGAGTGATATACTGAACACGAACCCAATATCAAACAACTAAAGAGGAAGCTAGTCGATCATTCAAGAGTAGGAATCTACTTTAGGATCCAACCTTTCAGCTTTCTTCTCTTATGATATTTCTAGGAAGCGAAAAAATGAAGAGACTAGCTTACTTAAACAATTCTGCTTATTCTTCCTGAATCATCTCAAATTACCTACGGAGTTTGAGGGGTTCACTAGATTAGATTTAGGTAGAGTTTTGGTTATGTTTATTTTATACATTATTTATAACAATGAAGGTTTTCCAATACCATTAAAAAAGATATAACAAGGCTTAACTTGCAGTGGTAGGTGGTGTCTTCATTCCCTATAGCTGTATTAGTAGTCTTCGGAGACTGACTACTATTGCAGAACTCAGGACCCTAAGCTCATGATAGAAGGGCGATGTAGATGAAATATTGGTGTATCGCTAAACATGATCTACGGAGTAATGGACGATCGCCTAATCTTGCAGAGATTTAAGCCTTCAAGGAGATGTAGAGGAAAGTGATGAAGTGCATATTCAACTCATCACTAAAGTGCTCGGCAATGAACGACTTCGAACGCCTAGTGGCAACTTGGTGCACACACTCTCAGAATCTTTCATAGACTATTTGAGCATTTTGAAAATGACATCGTACATATAATTCACTTTAACCTTTACATATATATATATATATATATATATATATAGAGAGAGAGAGAGAGATTGATTAGGGTACTCAGAACATTCCTGCTTAATAATACAAGGGTTAGAGGGTTTTAAGCTTGTAGAGGCACAAATTAGAGAGATTTGTTGGTTTAAATCAACTTTTTTCTTATATTCCTTGTTACCCGTGTACTCACCTATTGAAATTGGTGTTGAATCTTTATTTTCAAGCATGAATGGCTAAAACTTCTATGTTTGGGGTATATAAATAATATGGATCTTTAATTTCAATGCTAGGTCTTCGATATTTTGACTATATAGTTCTTAATAAGTGAATTTATGTTAATTGCTAAGTTCCATCTATAATCCTAAGGTTTTAAACTTGGGGTTTACTTCAGATCTCTAATTACTGCTTTAATCTGAGTAGCTAGAGTATGGAATAGATGCATTAGCTGGAATTCTGGCTTTTAGTTGAACACCATAACTAAGGGTTCAATGGCTAAGATATTAGTGGTCTGCTGTGATTTCTTGGGCCAGGTATATCCTCGAGCGATCTGTATATGATATTGTAAATGAATCATGCGAAACACGTTTGTAATACCCAATAAAATTACCAAAATATCCCTAGGAAAAGATGTGAGTATAGCGCTTTTTCTCATGCTTTGATGGCAAATTCAAAACCACATATGCGATCAGTATAAAAAATTAAGCTCACAGAATAATTTTTTGATATGAAAATGCGGACTAGTGAAGGTGTGAGACAGAATCGTGACGCACCTCCATAGCGGAATAACACTTGGTTTTATTCGAAAATTTTTCTATGGGATTAGAAATCTTGTTCGTAGAATTTTCAGCGAAAAATACCAAAAATAAACCCAATCTGTATCGCAAATCCCATGTCCCGAGATAAACTTTTTTTAAATTTTATGAGGGGCAGTCTAGACCTTTCCAAATCCCTCCTGGACTTAATATATGATCAAAATGGGTCATTGTAAGCATAAAAAGGGTTTTAAACTCTATTCTAAGTCTTTTTGATGTCCTTGAAAAAACTAGGGACAAGAAAAGAGAAGAGGAGCGAAGAATTAAGGAGTTCGAAGAGAGTTCCTTGAGGTTGATTTCCAAAGGTTCAGTCTAGGTATGTAAGACTAAACTAAAATAATAAGATTGTTCTCTCATGTGCCCCATAGAGGGTCTTAGAAGAGAGATGAAAGTTCATGAGTCTATATACATAATTCTTGATTATGTTCTTGAAAATTATATTATTACATGTATTTTTATATGTTGATAATCATCATAAACTTGTTTTCTTGAATTGATTTCTTTTCATGAGATATTGCATAAACCCTACATGATTATTTTGAAAGCATACATGAATGAAGGTAGGGATTGAGTCTAGTGCCTTGATTGAGAATGTTCATTATGATTGTGATTGTGAGGTAAGAATAATTATAGGTTGATAGTAATTGATGGTCCATGAGTGTTCCCAAATAAACTCTAATGATTTGTCCATTAGGTTATTTTCTAATGATTGTTCTAAGCCTTATTGATTGAGATATTGATTGATGAGATGATAAGAGTCTCTATGAGATTGATGGAATGATAAGTGCCTCCATGAGGCTGATTAAGATAGTTTGATTGGGATGGATTGTCTTATGAGTATTGAGTCTTGGGAGAAATATCGAGCACTAAAAGAGTAAGAGTTAATGCAACTCGCACTCGTTAAATTTTGTTGCCAAGCATAGGTAAGGATTAGGACCATAACATTATATTGAAGTTCCCTCTGGATAGAAGTCCCTGAAATAATAAATGACTTGTAGAATGTCGTCTCCATGTTGGACTTGTCCATTGTGGTTTAGATTTGTACTCTACCTGGCAAGTATGGAATGACTGTTCCAATAATGGCAGCTTGTTATATAATCACTGGCTCATAAGTGAATATTGTACGATAAGAGAAACTCCCAGAAAGTTTCTACATTGAGTACTCTGAGTCAAGATCAGATGAGATGAGTTGAGATGAGTCTGATTTGATTGATGAGGTTTAATTGGTTTGATGAGTCACTTGTCTACTCTTTAATCTTGCTTTATATAGACATTTGACATGTTGAAATGCTACTATATTGAGTTGATTGTTGTTCCATATTATTCTATCTGTTTCTATTTCATTCAGCTATTTTACATACCATATATTCCCCGTATTGATGCCCCTAGGCACTACATTATTTCATGACGTAGACACAAGGATGAGGGGTCGTCAACAGGCGCATCATTGAGGATCTGAACAATTCAGCTGATTTGGTGAGCTTCCTTTACTTATGAGGGTCATTAGTTATTTTCATTTTGCTTACTAGATTTAGACTTTTGAGTTAGCTTTATTTTGTTTTGAGGTAGCCATAAGTCTATCATTAGCACCATATGATAATGATAGATGCTTCATAGGCTAGAGTCTAATGTTGATGTTAAGACTTGTTGAGCTAGTTTCTTTCTACTAGCCTTTTTATTTATAATATTCTTTTGAGACTAGATGAAATATACCCATTACTTTTCTTTGTCTTCCACTAATTGTCAAGAGGTTGTTAGTTGACTGAATGTGATGAGACCAAGGGGTTCTCTTGGAGACTAGCAATAATCTTTGGATGCCGACAATGTCTAGGGTACCCTCACGGGGCGTGATAATCTTGTTGTGATTGAAGCATAGGTTTGCTAGCATCCTAGTCTATTCACCCATCTCTAACTCAATTAGTCAAATATTTAGACCTAGCTTAATAGATCTACTCCCATATTTGCACATCCCCAACACCTCTCTACCTCTGTTGATTAGTTTGCTAATTTAGTTGTTATTTGTTGAATCTCAATTTTAATTATTGTAACCCCCTAATTCGAACCTACAATTTTCTAATTTAATGAAATACATCAACTCTCAAACCACCATTCCCTATGGGATTTGACCCTTACTCTATTGTTGGGTAATATGCTAATGGCGACCATCCCTACTTTCTTTGAGTAGCAGGATTGAGCGATCATCAAAAATGGTATTGTTACCAGGGAATGGTGCTAGTTTGTGACTGAAGTGTTTGTTGAGTTTAGTTCTTATAGTTAGAATTATTTTACTGCTTTCTTGTTATTTTTGATGCTGATAAAATATGTGTCAAGATAGAGGACAACGGGAGTGTCTAGGCTGATAATGTTAGAGATGCGAATGATTTTTAGAATGTGAATCGGGACCAAGTGGTACTAGAGCCATCCGGTTGTCCGCATTGACTAGAGGAGCGGTATTTCATGTCACTACCATGATGTTATGGCTATTTTAGTTGAAAGGGTTGTTCGAAGGGCTCACCCATAAGGATTGCCGCACCCCATTACTCGCAAAAATGGGAACTTGTATGACGTCATGGCATAACTCTTTTGTAGTTTAAAAGAAACTTCTCTACCTAATGTTTAAGGTGTATTAGGGCACCATTGTAACTTAATTAATTCTAAAACTAAATTCTAAACTATTGACTAATGGGTAAGGGCTCAAATTACCTTCAAAAGAAGATGTTATGCAACTTTCGAGGTCCACAAATGTGGGTTTCGATCGTACCTCGCATTTTATGTGGGGGGTAAAAATTTACAAGAAAGATCAATGAAATAATTGAATCTTTTAGGCTATACATAAGGTACTAAACATATAAAAGTTTCCACTTATAATTAGAACAATAAAAATAGACACGTGATTAGCATAAAAAACTCATTCTTATAACATTCTAAAGTGACAAATTTACTTGCAATATAATAAGACAAATACAAGAAAAGTAATAACTAAGTGAACTACAACTCAGTACTCCCTCTCACATGATGTCCTATAAAGTTTAATCTCAAGATTTTAATTGTATCTTTCCCTTTTATACTTTTTTTGTATATTTTTACTACCCCAGTCATATCTCTCTCATAACATATGTTCTTAATAACTTCTTCTTTAACCCCACCCCGGAGATGGCAACAATAGTGTCCTTTGATTGCGGACTATGACTTTATTATTATTTGGAATTTCTTTTAGTATCAGAGTGAGAAGTTTTTGGGACACGTTAGTGAATGAGAATACCTTTGCATAATACTTAGATCTATCTAGAAACAAAGAGAAAATTAGATAGTGCATATTTAGAATATAAGAGACTACAAAACGCTAAACACCAGTATACACAAGAAGAAAATATAAGACTAAATTTTTTAATTATCACAATATCAAAACTAGAGTATAAATGTATTACACAGCTAAAATCTAGGTAGAAATAATACATGAAAAGACATCCATTCGCTTATCAATTATGGCAGAGATATTGGTATTTATACAGAGAAATACAAATAAAATTAGAGTGGTTAAAATTAAAGAAATCCTTAAGTCTATATTTAAAAGTATAAGAAACAAGATAGTTAGCAGACAAACTTTGTAATCGCGGAGACTTATACTCATCAAACAGATTAACACTTATTAACCCAGAAATATTAAGTGTGATAAAGTGGAAATTTAATAGCATAGACAGCGATATCCAGTATGCTAAGAATCGTATAAAATTTCAAAAGAAGAATATTAGTAAAATAGATATCCCTCTAGGATAAATAAGTGACCATAGATTCATTAAAACAACTAGAGTATTTAGACCTGAGGATATATCCTGAAAAAAATATAGAATTTTAAAAGAAAATATTGTAATAAGGTGCAACTTTAGTCAAGTAGAATACATCCTGCACTCCGAAGACAAACAGTATAATACTATCATAGACCTGATAATAAATTTTAGAGAAAAAATGCAAGAAAAGCTAAGGATATAGTAAGATTACTTGAAATAATAGAAACAACTCAAAAATAGACAAAAAAATATTAGAAAAGTTGGAACAAAACATTGACTTCTTAAAATTACAAGAAATCGAAATAGATAGAAAAATCTAGTACTTGAATATTAAGTTATACATAGAGAAATATCTATGAAAATTGAAATAGAAAAGCTAATAAAGACTATAACAAAAGAACCTAAAAAATTATTAATAAGAACAACTGAATTAGTTACAAAAATTACAAGGCAGGTAGAACTTATAACAACTGAAGTTAGTGAATTAGGGGAACAATACAAAGACTAGAGGAGAAACTCCTTTCATGAATGACTTATGCCAAGAACAATTATACATAAAGGCACTAAATTTTACAACAAGCATACAACTGGAACTGCAAGGATTGTCTGATCACCAACCTGTGGGTAAATAAGATCAAGTAATTATAAAACAGAATAATAACATAATAACACTCCTGTTAGAACTAAATAAAAAATTAGATAAGATTATTAAAAAAAAGGGCATCGTAAAGGAACAAACTAAGAAATCAGAAATAGAGGAGTTGATAACCCAAATAAAAAATATTAAAATTACTCCACAAAAAAAGAAACTAGCAACAGTTAGAAAACCATAAAAATGGACCTTTTTTTTAAGTAGAAGAACAATAGTTGAAGAAATACCATGAATAAGTTTCAACCTTATATCATGAATATTAAGAGCAAACTAGAAGACAAGAAAATCCAAGAACTGAACCAAGTAATAGATATAGATAGAGACCTAAAAATCTTCCAACAAAATAAGTTAAATCTACTTAATCCAAAGATACTATATGATATAGGATATTTTACTAGAAATAATTAGTTATATAGACATTATAGAGAAGAACAAATTTCAGCCACAGGGAAAGAAATAGCAATAACTAATCTAGTAAACTCTGAATCCCTGAGAAGAATAGTAAATACAGAAAGACACTAATGCACATAGGATAAATAGTAGTAGGATTTAAAGGATTAATCATAAAGAGCTTAGGAACTAAAGTACTAATAGTAATACACGATGATAGATGGCCAGATTTAAAGAAATCTATTACTAGATTAACCGATGTAGATATGACAAATAATGGAGGAATATTTTATGTTAGCCCAGATTTTATTATAAATTTAGGAGAGTTTGGAAAACATATAAATATAGGAGTACAAACTAAAGGATATGAATAGAATAATAGGGGAAATAATTTATTAACGTGTTTAGGTTTCATTGGAAAAATGACATTAAGTAGTAATATACGTTTTAAACTGAAAGTAGAAGATATAGTTGAAGTAATGGGAAACAAAGGCATAAAGTTAATAAAGCCAAAAACAACAAACATCTGAAAGAGTATGCTGGATTAGAATGGAACTTATAATGGTTTAATAAAAATAAAGATAAAGTATTCACACTAGAGACTCATCTAATGTATATTAATACAAAGGGAAAAACATCTATAAGATTCACTAACTATAGCTATTGAAACCAGAAAGATTTAGAAGATGAAATAGAATGGGAAGGTGAAATGATGAATGAGGAAATGATACAAGAAGGATATGAGGCAGACAAAGCTCTACAAGAAACCAAAAAGAAATATAAAGAAGATAAAAGTAGAAAGTTTAAGTGCAAAGGATGTAAGATAAGAAATATGGATATAGTAGAAGTAGAAAAGCATGTGAATACAGAACCAATAATTTAGGGTATCGAGAAAATTATAGAGCTCAACAAAGAATAGCATATTTGATGAGGTAATGGATAAAATACATGATCGCAAAGACTAAATAGAAATAGGAACGTTAATTAGTAAAAAAGAATTTATGAAGTCAGCTAGATTAAGTGCTAGTCCATTCCACAGAATAGTCTACCAAAATATAGTAGACACCATTATGGGAAATTGTTAGACCCCGTACTTAATTCAATCGAAGTAAATCGTTCTATTGGAAAAGGTGTGTCGAACATGGCATAATTTAAA
>JAOTQJ010169070.1:40395-53959 GCA_025642045.1 Solanum sejunctum | reverse complement strand
GTGGATGCTTTGAGTAGGGTGTCTATGGGTAGCCTAGCTCATGTTGATAATGGTGATAACGAAATTGATAGGGAGATGCGCCAATTAGCTAGATTAGGGACTAGGTTGGAAGAGGTTGGTGGTGATGGTGTTGTTGTTGTTGATGGGTTTAAGTCCTCAATTGGTTGATAAGATGATAGCAAAACAACATCTTGACTCCTCCTTGCTGAATTTAAGGCCTTGGTGAAAGAGGGCAAAGCACAGGCTTTATCCCAAAGGGGAGATAGTACTCTTAGGTACCAAGGTAGGTTTTGTGTACCTTGTGTTGATGGTTTGAGGGAGAAAATCCTTGATAAGGCCCATAAATCTTCTTATTCTATCCACCCTAGTTCCACCAAAATGTATAGATACTTGAGGAATGTGTATTGGTGGTGAGGCGTGATGAGGGAAATTGCCAAATTCGTTTCCAGTTGCTATAGTTGTCAACAAGTCAAAGTCGAATATCAAAGGTCGGGTGGCCTAACCTAAGACAAAAAGATTCCTACTTGGAAGTGGGAGGTTATTAATATGGATTTTATGGTTGGGTTGACCAAGAATAGAAGGGGTTTTGATTCCATTTGGGTTATAGTTGATAGGATGTCAAAATCGGCTCACTTTCTGCCGGTGAAGACTATATATGGGGCTGAAGAGTATGCAAGGTCGTACATCCATAAGTTAGCGAAGTTATATGGGGTTCCTTTGTCCATCATGTTGAATTGTGGTGCGAAATTCACTTCACAGTTATGGAGGTCTTTTCAAAGGAGTCTTGGTACAAAAGTTCACCTCAGTATGACTTTTCATCCACAAATAGATGGCTAATCAAAAAGAACCATTCAAACACCTGAGGATACACTTAGGGATTATGTATTGGAGCTTAAAGTTAGTTTGGATGACCATCTTCCTTTGATTGAGTTTGCGTACAACAATAGTTATCACTCTAGCATCAATATGCCTCCTTTTGAGGCTCTTTATTGGAGACATTGTAGATCACCGGTTGGTTGGTTGGTTTGTGTTTGGAGAGGTGGCTTTATTGGGATTGGATCTTATTATGGAGGCTCTTGAGATTCTTAGCATGATTAGAGAAAGGTTTACAATGACACAAAGTCGTCAAAAATCCTATGCCGATGTGAGAAGAAGAGACCTTGAATTCAAAGTGGATGATTGGGTCTATTTAAAAGTTTCTCCAATGAAATGTGTTTTCCATTTTGGTAAAAAAGGGAAGCTGAGGCCAAGATATGTTGATCGTTATGAGATGATAAAGAGTGTTAGCAAGGTTTCCTATGAGTGGAAGTTTCCTAGTGAAATGAATTTGGTTCATCCGGTGTTCCATGTCTCTATATTAAGGAAATATATTGGTGATCCTAATCCTATTGTGCCTCTTGATGTTGTGGGTGTTATTGAAGATAATTTATCAGAAGGTTTCGGTTTAGATTTGGGATCGCCAAGTGAAATGATTGATTAACAAGGAGATGGTATCTGTTAAGGTCCTTAGGAGGAACCAACAAGTCGAAGGTGCTACATCGGAGGCCGAAGCGGACATGCAAAAGCAGTATCCATGTCTTTTCAACTCCACTCAATCCTAAGGTACTAGTCCTAAGTCCCTTATATGATTTCAAGACTTGTGTTCAGCCCCTATTTATTCATATGCATTCATGTTTAAGTTGGTTAATTTATGATGATTTTACACTTATGTTGAGATTTTCAAAATGGTATTTTAAAGGTAATGTTGCATTCTTGTTGGGGATGATTTATTGATGATCACTCTTGTCCTGTACATCTCTTTTATATTCGGGGATGAATATTCCCAAGGGGGAGATATTAAAACGACCCCAAAAATTACCCAAAAATGTGCCTTAGAATGCCTGAAATTTTAAATTCCATATACCTCAAAATCCATTCACGATATTGAAAATTCGACTTCTTATGCTTGTTCAGGGGATTAAAATTAAGGGAAAAGGGTCAAACCTCGATTTAAGAACAAACAATTAGCAATTTCATTTTTCATAACGTTCCTTCTCCAAAGTTGCCTGTGACATTACTGCGACGCGCAACTATTACAGACATCTATTAATTTTTCCTCCGCTGTAGGTCCATGTCGCGAAATAGACATAGACTTACGTATTTTGTTGCCAGTGATTTTTATCTCGTTTCAAGGCTTTAAGGTATTGGGCCTAAGTGTTCACAAATATGTTTCTAGCTATACTTAGCCATATTTTTCACTCCCAAATTAAAGTCTCAAAACCCTCAGCCGGAATTAAGGATTTCGTTCAAGCTTCAAGCCTCCATTTCAATGTTCAACAAGAGCTTTATCAATGCTAAGGTATGTAAATTTTAGCCATTGGTCCTTCCGCTCATGGTGTCCTAATCTCCTTTTTACTCATTTTGCATAATTTAAAGTTGATTTTACAATTGGGTTTACTAGTATAAACTTGTCTATGACTGATGTTAAAGCTATGCAAACTTGTGACTGTTTTGCTATATTTTGAGTCATAAATCTTGAATCTATAGTAAGATTTGATGACGCATTTCCATGTATGTTGTTTGAGGGTGTTGCAAAGTTTTGATTGATGGTTTTACAATCGACTTTCTTGCATGATTTCATCTCAAATATTTCATGGTTTTATACTATCATTACACACCCTCTAAGTGTTTGATAAAATGTCCGGATGTGCTTTCTTGGGGAATTGAATGTCCAAAGAATAAGATATGATATGATTGATGTTATGATGATGAAATAAGCTTATATATATGATATAACCTATATAAAGTGTTGCATGAGACCATGCCCAATACAGGGGGACTAAGAGTCTGGATAACCTAAATGGGGGTTCATATTCATAAACCTAGTGAAGAGTTTATACCTCACCACAAGGGTTATGGGGTGGCATCATCATCAACCTTGATAGGGGTGTGTACTCATCAACCTAGTGAAGAGTTTTTACCTAACCACCTAGGTGATGGGGCGGTATTATCACCAACCTACCAAGGGGTTTGTACCCTAGCAAGCTATCTTAGTCTCTTCTACACGTATGATATCCTATATGAGCATGAGTCACTTGAGCAAGTTTTACTTATGCATTGATCATACACACAATATTGTTATAGTATGTATATTGCCTATTGTTATGCATTTAGATTATGTTGTCCGTCTCTTGTTGCATTACATCCTAAATATTTATTAATTCAAATATACTAACGCATACTCATGCCTACATGATATCACCATGTAGGAACTGGTGCCCAAGTTTATCATCCTCTTCCTCCTCCACATGGCTAGTTCGGTACTACTGAAGCTAATTTGTGAGTCCTTCACTTCAGGGACCTTAGTATGTGTTTCTCTTTTCATTTATCAAGACACTCTTCTTTATTTTTTATTTTGACTATGATGGTGAGCTAATTGCTTTGTCTTATCCCTATTGTTATCTAAATATTATAGGTGTTTGTTTGACATATTATATATCTATGATATGAGCTTTGTCTCTTTGTTGCTTAATTATGATATTATGCAAGATTTCCCCTTATCCGTGTGCCCTTATTCTTACTTTTTATGTCTTTTATATGCTTCTACGACGAATGATGTGAAATGACAAGTTAAGAGGCTTGTTTGGGGTTCCTTCGGATTTCCCATTCACTATGTCACATCTGGGCCCTAGGCTTTTGTTGTGACAAGCACCTTGAGGCTTAGTAGTAGGATTTAATGGAAGATGAGGAGGTCGTTAGATGGAAATTTGAGTAAGAGTCATAAGCCTAAGTTAAGAGAGTAAAGTTCCATTAAAGGGAGTTCAATTAAGGTGGGGAGTTGAATTGAAGAGTGTCCATAGAGTCTCCATATCACGATTGTCCCATTCTCGATTAGAGTTGATGACCACCTTCTTAAGTCCAAAAAATTGATTGATGAGTTGTTTGAATTATTCAAATTGCTTAAGTTCCAGTGTCCCTTTCGTGCCTGCTGGTGAGGATGTCTATGGTATAAAATGAGAACCTTATGGGATAGATTGTGGGATTGTAAATAATTTGCGAGGTAGCATAAGGTGACCTTGAGTTAGGCTTGACGTTGGTAAGAGTATGTAGTAAAACTTAGGCCTTGATGAGAGTTATAAGTTGCAGATGATGATGCCATCTAACGAGCTAAGTTTCCTACTCTTGAGTCGATGTTCACTTATGAGTTGGAACATTTGAGTAAATAAGTTCTTGATGTGCATATTTCAAATTCTTGATAGAGGCTACTAAGATCGATGAGGATTCGAGAGTTTGATTGGTCGAGTGAGTACTGAGAGGAGCTTTCGAATGTTATTCGTGCCTTGATGTCCATCTCCACTCATCATTCAAGTACAAATAATCCCAAGGGGAGCTAGTGTAACATCCAATGAAATGACCAAAATGCCGTTAGGACAGATTCGTGCACATAACATATCTTTCCAACCTCGAATAGAAAATTAAAGATTGGATTTACGATCAGCACGATAAACTGGGGAAGTCGTCTTGACCTGATATTAGAGAAGCCAGATTAAAAAATATTTTTTTGATCTAAAAACCAAGATACTGAGGGTACAGGATGGGGCCACAATGGTCTGTTGTTGCAGACCCACGCTTATATTTTTTTGAATTTTTCGATGGGGTTGGATTTTTGAAAATACAAAGGGCTGCATCGCGGACCTTTTTCCGGACCTTTTCCAGCAAAATTCAAATTTTTAAATCTTTTGAGGGGCATTATAGACTTTTCCCATCCCTTTTAGACTTAATCCATGACCAATATAACTCGTTTTTGTCCTAAAAGAGTTTTAAAAACCTATTCGAATGCCCTTTAGGCAGAAACTAAGTGGAGACCTTGCGCGGAAAGTAGGAAAGAGCTATGGTTTAAAGGACTGAGGCTAATTTCTTGATG
The DNA here is from genome assembly GCA_025642045.1 of Solanum sejunctum. NCBI lineage: Eukaryota > Viridiplantae > Streptophyta > Magnoliopsida > Solanales > Solanaceae > Solanum > Solanum sejunctum. The sequence goes on along the minus strand of JAOTQJ010169070.1, from coordinate 49,056 downwards.
AATTGATTGGTAAACTCCATACAAGGTGTGTAAGGCTACATAAATGTTGGATAATGTTCATCCACACCCCCTTCATCAATTTGAGTTGAGTTTAGATACATTAATTATGTGTTTTAAACCCTATAATCGTTGATTCTTAAATTTTTGCATGTGTTTGAGTTTCATGAATTTATTCGAGTAAACTTGTGAGTCTCATTGCTAATATCATGAGTCATGAATTTATTTCGCATGCTTGATACTCTAATGGTAACTTTATGATTTTTATTACTTAATGATTAAACTGGAATTTGTGCCCTATCTTTTGAAACTAATTAATGTGAACCTGAGAAGTATGTTTTCTTTCTTTATATATGTTTTCTTGCTTTATCTGTGCATGTAATGAGTATCCATCATGTTTTATGTGTTGAGTATGGATAATGTGACATCACTTGATCGTAATTAGTGAGAGTCTTACATGATATGGAGTAGAGTCTTGAGTTGCATTGCATGGACGATAGTCCTGAGTTATTCAGTTGTTGAGTAATTGAGTTGAGCTACTGAAAACTAAGTTGACTTTTCTGAGATAAGTTGAGCTAATTTCTATTAGCATGTTCTAGTCTTGGAAGGAGTATTAAGCACTGAGTTGGGTGAAGTGAGTCACCCCAGAACTATGTTGCTAGTGTAGGATGGTGGCAAAGGATAATTCTTACAGTCGAAGTCCCCATGGAGTGAGACTCTCTTAGGATTCGAGAGAGACATAGAGGTTAATGCATCCTTTTCCATGGCAAGTTAAGGATGGGTGAGGTAACGATACCATATTCATTGTAATCATCATAAATAATGGTGGTGTGAGTTATGTCAGTTAGAGAAACCTCCAAGCAACACTTGAGTTGAGTATATCATGATTTTTCAAACTCAGTTGTGTTTAAATACTAAGTCTATTTCTAAAACATAATTTAAAACTTACAACCTTGCGTTATTTCTTGAGTCAAGTTATGAGATGAAGATTTGAGCCTTAGCTGATTTATTGATTGGTTTGTGCCTTAGCTATTTACTTTAGCCTATTTACATACGGTATATTCTATGTACTAATGTCACTCGATGTTGCATCATTTCATGATGCAGATACATATGATACAGGACTTTAGAAGATGTACCCTTGAGGTTTAGAGTTCCTAAGTTCCAGAGAGGGTGAGCCCTCCTTATCTTCGGAGGAGCCCTTTTCTTTTACTACGTATTCTACCTTTCTTGAGTTGGGTAGCCATGGCCTGTCATGGTATCATCTAGATGTTAGAGGTAGAGGTTTCATAGACATTGAGTATGTGGAGTATTGTCCCATTTCAAACTTTTGTTATTGAAGAGGTCCTTTTAATATATAAAGACTGAGTTATTTGATTACTTTACAATCTTTTCTTTGGGCATTTTTCTTCATCTGTTGAGTATGAAATGGTGATGAGGCCAAGTGGTTCACTTGGGCACTAGCTATAGTCTTTGAGTGTTGGCCATGCTAAGGGTACTCTCCCTGGACATGACATAGCATTTGGCATTTTGGACTTTTAATCAATACTATTAGTCACTACGAGGTCCTCCTCTGCGATTCGTAGTCCTCACTATCACTCATACTCTGGCTCATATGGTTGAACTTCAATTTCTCAGATTTTGATTTTCGAAGCAGTTAATGGCTATGGTCATCTCCTACAACTCGTATCTTGTGTTATGGCTTGTAGTGGGCCTCGTAGGTCCTTATGATTTAACCATAAGGGAAAGTTTCTAACTATCTCGAGGTATGTACTGGAATGGGAGTTACAGACATTCATTCCTAAATTATATCACTAATCATATTTATAAGTTGATGTCAATTTAAGAAAGTCATTTAATTTTTTGGGGGTTATTCCAAAGCGTACACGTTAGTTAGTTATAATAAGAGGTAATCGTTCCATATGCATTGTATTATTTGACACCATAATGTATAATGCATATGGAGAATGGTTTTGCCTTATTATAACAGACTAAGTTGTTATTTTAGAATAACTAAAATATTTCTTTTAAAAAATGTATATTTTAGTATAACTCAAAAAAGTTGAAAAAAACTTATACGTTTTAGGGTAAATAAAAAAGTTAAAAAATAATAGGTTATCTAACAACAAACTCAAAAAATTCCTTGAAATTTATATGAAAAATAACAGAGATGACTTTTGGACTCATCACCCTTATAATGATAGCAATTGGTATGAGAGGATATTCAACAAGTTGAAAATGAGCATGATAGGATGGTGTAAAAGTAATAGATATACTCTAAAAATATAATATTTTATAGTTTATTATCATTTTTTAAATACTTTTTAGAATATTGACTAAAATTTCTCTTTTTAGGAAAATAGCTTTTTTCATCGAATTAACTTGATGATTGATTTGTATATAAACAATTTCTAACACAATTAATGACTAAAACATGTTGATCAACATTTGCCATATAAAAATTTAACTTATCTTGTATATCGACAATAATTATTTTTAGTTTTAAAAAAAGATATGTTCATTATGGATAAAGATTACTTGTACATCTCAATTTTCTTTAAAAATTAAATTCTTTCCTCAACTTTGAATGATGATCTTTCGCCTCTCCATTTTTCATTTGAATTTTAAAAATATCTATTTTGATCTTTAATTATATCAATATTTATCTAACACATTTTATTTTAATTTCATTTTAGCTTTTTTAATATCATGATATATTTTTCTTTTCTATTCTAACATATGTATCATTAATTTACCTATATACCCAAACCTTATATTTAAACTAAAAACTGTATCACACATATTAATGATGTTAAAAAATCAAATGATGAATTGAGTACTTATTTTTTCTTTATCAAACTATTAGCATACATTAGTTTTGTTAAGTTTTGCATAATCTAAGAGTATTTTAATCCTATTTCATAGAAGCAACAAAGTATAAATGCTCAACACGTCTATATTCAAATAGAGAAGAGCTTACTTATATACCTGCAATAATAGTATTATGATGAATTTAAAAAGAGGCACGTTTACTATATATCTATGAGCCAATGTCTGTTCAAAAAGTCATTTTGAAGTTTTTTTTGAGTTATCCAGAGTGTACAATTTAGTCAATAAAATATGAGGATAATTAATCTACGTATGCATCAATGTTTGACATAGTAATGCATGATGCATATTGGGAGCGACTACCTTTTACTATAACAGACTAAGTTGTAGATTTTAGAGTAACTCGGAAAAGTTTTAAGAAACCGTACATTTTAGAGTAACTCAAAAAAGTTAAAAATATTCACGTTTGAGTGTAAATAAAGAAAAGTCAATTGTACGTTATAGAACAACAAACGCCGAAATTTTCTTTAAAAATGTTTTATGTTTCAGAATAAAGAATTCAAATAATAATAATAATTGTCTAATTAACCTGATGATTGATTTGTGCGCATATAATTTCCAACACAATTACTGACAAAAAATATTGATCGAAATTTGCAATAAAGAATTGAACTTACTTTGTATAATGACAATTATTATTTTCTGGTTAATTATTAAGGAGATTGTCAGATAGCAGGGGTTCCCCTATCCATCATTTCAGACAAAGTAGACCAATTCACAACACAATTTTTGAAGTTCTTTCCAAAAAGGCTTTGTACGAAGGTGAATCTTAGTACAACCTTCCATCCTTAGAAAGATGGACAAGTATAGCGGATCATACAGACACTTGAGGACATGTTGAAGGCATGTCTAATAGATACTTCAAAGGTAACTGGGATGATCACTTACCATTGATTGAATTTAGTTTCCAAGCTAGAATACAAATGGCACCATATGAGGCTCTTTATGGGAGAAGGTGTACATTTCGTATTGCGTGGTTCGAAGTTGGTGAGGCTAGATTGATAGAACTTGATCGATTTGTTCCATCAAGCTATGGAAAAGGTAAAAGTTATTCAATGGAGACTAAAGAAAGCCCAAAGCTGATAGAAATCCTATATAGATGTTAGAATAAGAGACTTGGAATTTAAGGTTGGTGATTGAGTGTACCTAAATAATAAAAGCATCCCTAATATATTGGCCAGCACCAGATCATTAGAAGGATTGGCAATGTGGCATATGAATTGGAATCGCCAGCAAAGTTAGATGCTATCCATATAGTATTTCACATTCTATGCTTAAGAAGTGTTTAGGAGACCCTTCACTGGTTGTTCCTGTCAGGACTCGGACCTAGGGTCTAGGAGTGACATGGTGAATGAGAACCTGAAAGTCCCCAAACATGCCTCAAAGTATCGACATTCACAGCATCGTTTTAGGAGTGCATAATAAAGTAGTAAATACATAGTTCTAAGGGAAGGGAAAGTGTGACTCATGCTATGGGGAAATAATGGGACTTAGGAATTTCCACATTTCCACATCTCATCATAAACATATCATCATAATATCTATATTCAATAGATAGATGTAATCATAATCTGAAATAGCAAGACACAACACAAATCCATACACGAGTTTAGAAGTTGTCCAACAATGCCTCTAAGTCAGAGAGTAGGACGGGAACGAAGACATGTCCAAGTCTCATCCTGTCACGCCCCGGGAGGGTACCCTAGATGTAACTGGCACTCAAAGACTATTGTAAGTCCCCAAGTGAACCACGTGGCCTCATCATATTCATTTAATCAATAAACTCAAGACAATCTACAGAAGACTAAAGAAATTAATGGGCACATCTCATCTAGTCTCAAAATAATAATGTCAATAAATAAAAGGGCTAATAGAAGGGACTATCTCAACAAGTCTTAACATGAACATTCGACTTTGGCCTATGAAGCCTCTATCACTATCAAGTGGTGCCAATGACAGACTCTATGGCTACCTCAATCAAGATAAAGCTAATCAAGTCTAACTCTAAAGGAAGATGAAAATATATGAAATAAATCCTCTGAAGTAGGGGAGTCTCACCAGTTAGCTGAATGTCCACGATCCTGAACGATACGCTTGTTAACTAAACTATTCCATCCATCTATATCATGAAACAATGCAACATCAAGTGGCATCAGTACATGAAATATACAGTATGTAAAATAGCTAAATGAAAACAGAAGTAGGTAGAATAATATGGTACAACATTAACTCAGCAATAACAACAATCTAAAATGTCAAATGTCTATCTAAAGACAGAATAAACAGTAGACAATGACTTGTCAATATCAACCAAGACTCATACCCTCACATCAACATTAGAGTACTATCAATATGTAACCTATCTAGGAGTTTCTGTAATCGACAACCATCATCTATAAGCCAGTGATTAGACAACGAAGCAATGTCATTGCCACATCCATCTAGTACCTTGCTGGGTAAAGGACGTCTCTATCGTCGTATCCATAATGCCATCCAGTCCTCTTTAGGGACTGAGGAAACATTCATCTTTATATTTCAATCCTCTCCTACATTGGCCATCTAGTTAATGAGTACGAGTGAGACTCACTCTTGCTCATTTGGGTGTCAATACTCCTCCCAGGACTCAATATGCTCATAAGCTATCAAACATTAAGATTTGTTATCACTTATTCACTTTTGGATAAGTAACATCAACTAATCTCATGAAACATCCCCTCAATGGATTATGAACATTCTTTAAGATTCAGTTCAACCTCCTTAAGACTCTAAGGATATGAATCTTATCAAAATCATCATCAACACACTCAAATTAGGACTAGAACCAACAATAAGAACATGTATATCATTAAGGCTCTACACTCATCTCCTAAGTTCATTCTTGCATGCATTCAAAACTTAACATATAAGGATACAATATCTCATGAAAAGTATTTAATTTAAGAAAACAAGTTTATGAAGATCACCAGCGTATGAAAATACATGTAAGTAATATAGTTTTCAAGAATTTAATTAAGATAATACTTCAAGAATGATGTATGGGGACTTCGCACTATCAACTTATCTATGACCATCTGTGGGGAACATGGGAGAACAATCTAATGCTTTTTGTTTACCCCTAGAAACCTGAAAAGTTGATATTATAATGAATATTTGATGAATACTAGGTTTCATGGAGAAAATACTTGATCTCGGTAGTTCTTTTAGAGTGAAAGTACTTGGAAAGAAATTGTTTGAAGGGGTTCTACTTGATTCTTGAGTTCTTGACTTAGAATTTATAAAGTTATTGATGAATAATAGTACATTTTTGAAAAATAATAATCAAGAAATTCTTTCTTGGGATTTTTGAATTCGTCTTCTTGAAACTCTAGGTTATAGTTTAAGATTCTATTAGAGAATCATGAATAGATAAAGAATTTTGGGTTGGTTAGATTAAAATTCATGAAGAATAACTTACCTTGAGGATTGAATCTTGAAGGCTAATCCTAACTTGATGACTTTGTTAATGATTCTTGAGCATTTTTGTTTAGGAGTAGAGAAAGGGTGTTTATTTATAAAAACTGACGTTATGCGTATTAGGACCTTAAATAGACCTCAAATGTTTTAGGATGAAATTAACCTCAAAATAAAAAGAAAAACACGCCATTACCTTATCCAGTACGGGTCCCCATTTGGTTCGAGACGCGCTTGGGGCGAGGACATTTGGATAGCTCGACACTCCTTCAGTAAAATGGTCATAACTTTCTACTCTTAAAACTCTAATTAAGGCAAAATTAGGTTCATTGGAAAGCTAATTCAAATATATTTTATTTAATATGTTATGGGCTACCTAAATCATTGTACTTTAGGAGATATAGTCATTTGATGTTGACCCTTCTATCTACTCATATGAAAACTTAGTTGGTAGAGATTCTTTAGAATTCGCTTGATGTAAAAGATCCCTTATACTCTTTTACTGAACTCATGAGGGGTTGGGAAATGACCAAAGGGATATTTCTATGAAAAAACAAAATTTCACTCTGTGACACAGTGTCCACGTCGTGCCTAGGGCACAGACATGTGTATTTTCATGAATTTTCTCAAAACACATTCTTTCCAATTTATGTTGAATTTTGTTTAAAAAAATAAAAGTGCACGTTGTGCCTTGGGCATGCATCAAAACTATTTTTGTTTTAATTATGAAAAATTAGCTTTTGACTGGGTCGCTCAAAAATCTGATAAAGACCATTTTAGTACTGATCGCAAATCCAGTCTCAAATTTTCCATTTGACATGGGAAAACGCATTTATGCACATGATTCCACTCTAAGAGTATTTCAGAAACTTCACCAGGTGTTATATTTTCTCCATCTTGGGATCATTCATCCTCTAATGATGAGTGGAGATGGAAATCAAGGAACGAATAACAATTGAAAGCTCCTCTCAATACTCACTCAATTAATCAAACTCTCAACACCTCATCTATCTTAATAGTCTCTATTCAGACTCATGAATACACACATCAAGAACTTAATTACTCAAATACTCCAACTTATGAGTGAACATCGACTCAAGAGTAGAAAACTTAAATCGTTAAAGGGCATCATCATCTGCAGTTCATAACTCTTGTCAAGGCCTACGTTTTACTGCATACTCTTACCAAAGTCAAGTCTAACTCAAGGTCACCTTATGCCACCTATTAAGTTAGGCACAATCCTATAATTTATCCAATAAGGTTCTCATTTTATACCTTATACATCCTCACTGGCAAGGATGAAGGGGACACCGGAACTTGAGCAATTCGAATCATTCAAACACCTCATAAATCAATCTTCGGGCTCATGAAGGAGGTCATCAACTCTAATCAAGAATGGGACCATCGATACATAAGACTCTATTTACAACTCTCAAGCTTAGAACCTCATCTCAATTGTGTTCCCTTTTACGACACTCTACTCCATTAACTTAAGCTCATAGCTCCTATTCAACTCTCTACCTATCCAGATCCTTTTATTCCATTCAAGCCTATCCCTGAACCTCAAGGTTCTATTGATAAGATTATCATATCCATACAAGCTAACCTCAATACTCAACTTTATACTTTCTCAGGTAATTTCCTTAAGAGATTCCTAGTCCTCTTCATCACCCCCTATCCTTGAAACCCTCATCACGAAGTATTCAATAGTCTATAATTAATAGTTACATAATAAGAACCACGCATTCAAGCCTATCACTCTAACCACTTCAACTATGTCTTAAAATCTTCAAGCCCACTCAAAACTTCTACCTCCATCATTCAATGAACTCGTACTCAAAGACACACATCACCTTTTTACCTATCTATTGGATATTATAAAGTCTCGTCTCTCCCTTCCTTATTATCTCTGTCCCTACATGACACAAGTACCACACCAATGTCACAATAAGGATACATTAACTCCTTCTCATCTTCCCTCATCCTAAGTCTACTACTATCAATATCACTATTTGGACTTAGAGGAACTCATTATCTCCCCCTTTTATAAAACCCCCAAACTATTACCTCATTATGTAAATAGGCACGAATACCATCAACAAATCAAATACTTAGATACTTGAATACTCATTCTTTTCAATAGACCTCGAACTCAATATCTAGAGTTTAAACCTTATCTCTAATATCATTATTAGGAATGAATACTATCAAAGACTTGTATACTCAAGTACATAGAGGCTCAGAAGGGATATCATCTCAAAGATAGGAACTCAACTACATTACCATAATTTAGGAGCACTCATTCTCTCCCATCACCGATAATAC